>JAUMTS010609922.1:0-12865 GCA_032273385.1 Ophiopholis aculeata | reverse complement strand
TTTAACTTCCAAAGAACATTAATTTGTTAATGCAGTAATGAAACTTGTTTTCAAATTATTAAGGGAAAGGTTCAGTACCGGTAATAATGTTGGTAGGAATTAATGTTAGACTTGAAGAATTTGGAATTTGAAATGTATTAGAATTTGATCTTTATTCTTTAGCAACATATTCATACATGTACAATTGATTTGTGTACAAGAGAAATATTTGTCTTTATTGTTCTTGAATTCAATAGCATGCAACGTTACTAGAGGATGTGGAGTATGCTGGACTCAAAGGCCTTGGCATCAAAGGATCCGCAAGGGGAAGAAAACTATCACGGTAAGATGACAGCCTATTATAAACGCAATTCTCAGACAAATCACATGAAAATTAACGCAACCAATTAATGCGCGCATGCAAGCAGCGTGAAACCTAGCGTTGTGTACGTGGCCTTCCAAAAATAACCAATAATGTCGGCTGATGTTTGCTGGGAATCTGCCAATCACCTGTTTTATGTTTTTCGCATATGCTTAAGCGTCACATGAACTTGTGAATTGTTTGTCTTTGGATTAATAATAGGAAAGGATGTCTACAGGTGCAAATGAAAGAATCATCAAATGTGAATGGTTTTATGGCTGCCAATTGAGGACTAGTCACTAGGGTAACATGGGTGAAACAGAGTTACCTACAAAAAATCAGCCATCGTAAAGCATCCAGCTATCAGAAAACTAAAATGAATTATAAAGTTATATTTTGACATATAGATTACTATTACTAGCATTCTCTTTCCAAATGAATATTATTTATATCGTAAGCAAGGAGATTTCAAATTTTATTGTGAAATTAATACTTTCAAAAGAGAAAATTCAACCTTGCTGAACATCATTATATTGAGCCCTGAACAAATTACAAATGTAATCAACAACATTGTTCACCAGATTGTGGTAATTAGAAGCGACATCTGTGGTGATATCATGAAGTGCACATTCATTACTAGGCATTTATAACAAACAAACAAACAGGTTGGTTCTCATTCAATCAACTCTACAACTAAGAAGCCAAATCCACAGTCATTCTTGTATTTTTACTATCAACCTGCCTGAGCAGCTGATACGGTAAGCCTGTGGCTGATTTAGTCACCACAATGCAGGTGCTGCTTGTTCCTGAAGGGAACTTACATTCATGTGCTTATCAATGAGCAACCTATTGACATAAATGGCAAATGTAGTGATCTGCAAATTCAAGGTTACTATTTCAGTGTTTCTTGGTGACCAGTTTTGAGTTAGATACACTGAAGTAAATACTATCTTCTAGAGCTCAGAAAAAAGACAAGTCAGAAGAATTTGTGTTGTCAAGTTATTTTTTCTGTAGTTGATAGAAATATTAGTATATAAGCATGATATTAAAGTGGGTAATGGTTTTTTTTAATCTGTTGTCTGATGATCCCTTTCGGGGGAATCAACTGTTTTGCCGGAAGGTCTATATAATTATAATACTTTGAATGGCTATAGTTTTATGTAGATGTATAGAAAATTTTAAACTTAAATAACACAATCAAAATCATATGGACTGTATTTTAACAACATAATTCTACCCGTGTAGTTGCCATTGACAGCATGTTCTAAACATTGAATGATATTAAGTGAGTTTCAGATCCAGGTGAAACTCCTGGTTAGTCACCATTATGCAAGTGTTTTGAGTACCTGTAAGGATGTGGTGTGTAGGAGTTATCTGAATGAAATGTCAATGAAATACTATATTCATGATGTCAGTTCATTCACTTGTCAAATCCATTGAAACATAATCTATGCATTTCAGATGCAAAGTTCTGTTATTTTACGTCTTGAACCAAGCTCATTATTTTGAGGCTCCTTGTTAGTTCATTTGAAGTTCTCAGTAAGAAACGCGACATGTTGATAAAACAATATTTGTAAATTTATAACAAATATTGTAAATTCAAAAAATGTTAACATCCTTTCTTTGGCTAGGGACCACAATGTGGTTAAGACCAACAGTGTGTTTTAATGAGCATGTATTTTTGGGAGGTAAAAAAAATGCATGCGGAAGATTCTACTGAAACCAGAATAAAACACTGACCAAACAAATATACATTTTTTACATAAGTAATAATCACAGATAGACCGGAGATCCCAGACTTTGACGCCATTTTGGTTGAGCATTGAGATCTAAATGGGGGTATTCGGGTTTGGCTGTGAACCACGTTTTTCCACTGTGACAGTAGCATGAATTTAGATACGCTTGAAAAGCAACGCACGCAAGGCTAACACAAATATTCGCACTAATAATGGCAAATTATGTTTGCGTTCATTTCTGCGTGTGCTTGTCGGCAAAGACCCGAATACCCCCAATTAGAGCTCCATGGTTGACAACGCCATTACACGGGTGGTATAGGTGGTCTGGGATCTCTGGTATATATCTGCATACATGTATTTGAACTTCTTGAGAAAGTTATTTACTTTTCATGTTTGTTTTCACTCAAAGATGAGGAGGACTTTGCCCTCACCAGATATATATAATGCCATGAATCGCTAGAGAATATAAAGATGGTTAATTGGTTTAAATGTCACATAAAATTTACAGTGCAAAGTCAATGATTGAAGATTATTATTATGCAAGCAACAGTACAGGGGATTTTTAATTAAATAAGAAACTTGGTCTTTTGAAATGGGATACAAAGTAATGCTCATTAATTAGAATGCTAATATTCATCTAGAAATTAATAGAAAAGCTACAAAATTAATACTTCATTATTCTCAAAAGAATAGAAGATTATCTATAAATTATCTCTGAGGTATGTGTAGAAGTCAGTACATTTTGAGTAGAAGTTTGAAGTCTAGCTGTACCTATTTTAGATATGATGCAGATTGCAGAAACCATATCCAATATTTACATTCATAATGACAAAATGTTGTAGTACTAAAATAATAATATATTTTTTTTAAGGAAAGACTAATGAGATTGACCATCTGTTTTATGACAAAAGTCTTCACTCGGGCTTACTGTTTATCCACATTAATGCAGGGTTCAAAGATATCTTGACCCCATCCCTTATACTCATTTACTTATGTTTTACCTTTCAATGATGTTTTCATTTGTTTGCAGTGAGCAGTTGTCAAGATTGTTCCAGCAGCTTAAGAATGAGATTTTGAATTCTGCTGACTCCATGGAAGCCTTGTTTCACCTGGTGCAAGAACTCAGCAATGCAGCAGAGAAATATTTTTATCTCAAGATTCTCTTTTGGAAGGTAAGCATCGTATCTGCGGTTGTCTAACATGTGGTAAGAAATGAAGTATGGGATAGAAAGCAAGAAAGTTATATACAAAGGAATATTGTGTACTTTTAATTTTGAAAGTGATGGGAATGATCAGCAGGTGATTCCAAAGTAGGGGTCTTTCTTTCTTCGTGTAAATTCTGATTTCAATTTCGTCTTTATATTTCAGCATGATGATCTGTTCAGTTTCATTATCAGTCAACTGCATCGATATCTGCCGAAATCCTCTGTCAACTTAAATACAGATAGAGGGCGTCATCACAGAGCAGATGAACTTGAGTAAGTGAACAGTACAAGTAAATTCATAGAATTGGCCATTAGTGTGTTGCCAATTATTATATGGTCATAGGGTTATGGGCATTGTTTAAATGGAGTGCTAGCCATGAACATTAGCATGAAAATGCCTTGGTGCAAAAGCATGAACCTAAGGGTGATACCTCCCATAAGAATGTTTTATTCTTAGTAAATATAGCACCTCTTCTGTAGATAAGTCTTTATATAAAAATATATTATACACAAAAAATACATAGTAAGCTAATCAGGACAAATAATTGCAGAATTTCATCCCAAGGTGTGACAATATCTGGGTAGAAATTGGACTTGGGCAGTTATTTATGGAAAAAAGCTGTGTAGAACCCATAATCTTGTGATTGTTTTTAATAATCTTTGATCAAAAAACTTGATCAAAGAAGTTTAAAAAAAGTTCTTTGATTAAAGTGCACAGTAAAATGTCTAGTTAAAATATATTGACAAGATGTATGATATCTGTTTATGTTTCAGACTGTGCACTCTTCTTTTGGAAACACTGGGAGTGATGTTTCGTGGGACTGAGATGATCTCGGCAAGACTGGACACATTAGTAGCAAATAAGTAAGTATGTTTTTCTACTTGATCTATGCCTTGATAGTACAAATGCATACCATACTCTGACATCAATAGGTGGCAAACACTTAGGGTGTATGATTTACTTATGGTATATAGAAGGATTGCTTTCTTTGGTTTGGGTAACTATTAGCTTCTTGCTTCTTGGTAAAACAAATCCAATAATAAAAGGTCTTGCTCTTACATATTATGCAGGAAAATTTAAACAAGTACAAAACGGAATTTGTTTGAAAACAAAGTTCCTAAGCTAAATTGTTTATATAGTTCTAAGTATGTCCCTGTTTGTTGAGTATAAAGTTCACCATCAAGAAAAAACAATCAAATTACAATCAAACCTTGCAGTCAATATTCTATTAAAATGGTTGATGTTGATAATTTGTGTACAGTGGCAAACCGGCGCTGGACCTTGTAGTTCTGACCACCTGCTTGCCGGAGGTTCCTCTTAAGTGGCGCCCTCCTAAGACTAAAGCTGCATCCCTGCTACTGGAGACCGACACAGAGAACTGGAAGACATATGCTGATGCAGAGGTAGGCATATCAAGCAAACTTTGTGCTCCATTTTCTTCTACAAAACTTGAACTTACACCACTTTACAAATATCTTGTAGCTCAGTCACAAACATTAGTTACTTTGTGCTGTGTTGAGAAGCCATACTAAAAGGCTAACATTTCTCTGATAGTATTATTGTATCTTTGTGAAAATGACTTCTGCAGAAACAAAATCTTAAGCTATTGACGAATCTAATTTTCAGACAAATAAAATGGAAGATGAACACAGCCAATGCCTACATGTGACCTTTCCAAACAGAACCAATCATAATAATTGAATAAGAAGCCTATAATAACCAAACATTATAGAATAGGCTTCTAAGACAGGTATTCATAATAATTGGGGTTCACAGTCTTAGAAACTGTCAAGCTTTCGTCAGAGAAATATCTCGACTTCTTCAGGACAAATAATTAGGTTGATAGAGACATGTAGGCTGCCTCTTGCTTATCTTTGGTGGCTCTGGATAACCATTCATGTTTGTTGCTATTTGCGACTTGCTGCCGATCACCAAGTGCGTTCAGCGTGGCGTATTTCACATATGCTTACGAGTCCACAAGGGGGTGAATTGTTTTTCTTGAGAATTAGATCAGTCAATAATATATTTGATGGGAGTATCTGCTTAGATAAGACTGCTTTTCTATATTTGTACATCATCATTTTGCATAATGCAGAAGATTCGAAATTGATTTGATTGATTAATTTTGTTCCAAAAAATGTACTTAAAATATTCATAGAATCATATGCTTACTGTAACATACTCTGTCTTTTCTTTTTCTAATAACGTCACCCCATCTAGTACTGCTTACTTTCTGACTGTTCACCATAACCATTGCTTTGAGACAATAAAGCTAAGCAGCTATTGTCAAAAATCCAATGTGGTTGCCTACCACTAGCTGCCAGGTAACCATGGTAACATATAGCTCTGATGTCACCGCAGATGATCTTCTAGGTAGAAAATTAAACACTAATTTTGACTTATTAATGTTTTCAGCACTTTTGATACAAGCATGGGTTTTGTATGGCTTGCATGGGTTTTTATCAGCTGAAATTGAGATGGTCATTTGTTTGATCTTTACCCAATCGATTGATGTTTTAACAGAATTTTATTATTTACAGCACTTTTAGTTTCTTTTACAAGTTATTTTCTTTATGCATGATATGTTTCTTTGTTTACTGGGATTCGTTCTCGTTCCTTAAAACAAACTGATGTTTTAGTTATTGATAGTAAAATTAAGATTTCAAGTTGATTTTCTGATGTAAGCACATAAAGCAATATTACAATATTCAGTTCAGTTGTAAGTTTGTTTTTTGATCAGAAATATACTTTTGTTAGATGTGTATTTAGATCAAATATTGATTTTGAGTATTTGGTTTATATGAGTCATCTATTGACATCTTTTGCTCTATAACAAAAATGTAAAATTGGTGAAAATCTTTACTTGCTAGCTAGCCCACATTTTCCCATAGAACAGCACATAATACTTATTGTCATATCTAACTATAAAAGAGTCAAAATGTTGGTGAATTGTGGCCATTTTGAGCTTTAGCCTTTCAGCATGTATAAGCCTTTTCATCATGATAGAATATGATCTTATTCATATGAAATCTAAATTGTGGGCTTGCATCAGTGACTGTTGTAATGTTGCTTCAACAATTTAGCTTTGATGAAATGAGATGTTTTTCAATGATTTTGAATATTCACTCCATGACAAAGTCGAAACTGGACAACTCTTATGTTGGTACTAGTGTACATCTTTTGCTTGCATTATCTTGTTTCCCTTACCGCTCTTGTGTTTGTATTTTGTGTTCAGTTTTCCTGATTATATTGATAAATGCAATGTTTATTTGTACTTGTAGCATTAATTATTATGTTGAATTGTTGAACATTGGAAGATATATAATATAGAGGAGTTAATTAATTATGTGTTATCTGTGATCCTATGTCAAATTCAAGATAACACCCACTGAAAAAAAAATTCCTGGAGCCTAAAATTTGCCTTACAACGCATGTTAATTTAAAAGCATTACAAAGTTTTGCTGTTCACATACAATTATGCACTATATACCATAAACATAGAGCATACCACCTGCACATTTTTGAATGTCAATAGTGTTCTTAATATTTGCTAAAAAAGGTCAACATTTTTCTTCATTTTACACCCAAAAAAAACAAAACTTATGCATATTTTCATAATTAAGGAAAATTCAAGAAGTGAAAAAATCCATCCTCGATATTTATATTTAGTTCATAAAAAGTGACAAGAATCAAAATAATATGCATTCAAATAGTATTCCAACCCTGACATCACCAAATTTTATTTAGCTTGTTAATCAAATTTTAAAATACCATGTTCCTTGCTAACCTTTGTTTAAATTATTCCCTTCCCATGCTTCTCTGTGTATAATCCCAATAATAGTTACCATGTACCTAGCTTACCTTGTCTTGTGTTTTTTCAACCCCATTTTCTTCTTTTCCACCCTGATTGTATGATTCTGTTTAACTCTCAGAAAGTAGAGGTATGATTTATGTTCATACTTGTTTGAATTATAGTTTTGTAAGTTTTCATGTTACTTGTATTTCCAAAGAAATCACATCAGTAATACTATGCACACACACACAAACATAAAAGTGGGAAAATAAACATGTTAATTTTCAACTTGAAACTGCATGGTATATCTGTTTTTACCCTTTTTACGCTGACTGGGATAAATACATTATTAAGAATTCATTTAATGAGAAAAATCAAATAGCTGTAAGGTTTCCATGGTGTCCATTATTTTTCTACTGCTTCTAATCAATCTAACATTAAACTAACATGCTTTACCCAAAATGTAATGTACAGACATGTCTCCTTAATTGTACAGGTTCTTTGCATTTTGTTAATCATATTTGATCATTTTCAATATTAATATCATTTATTAATTTGATTTTGCCTTTTCATTTTATATGTGAACACTTAATGTTTGTTATATTTGCCAAACTAAATCATTATGCAAACATTTATAAGCTGTCATTGGATGTTTATGTCATATAAGCTTTCAGTAAAGCCAAATTGTTCTCAGTCATGAGAATTCATTCAAGTTGGAAGAATCTTTTCATTGGAACATGCAGTGTTTGTATAATCAAACCTGCCAAAGAATTAATAATTGTCCAACATTCGCAGTTCATTTTGATTACTTACTCTAGGTGCAGATTTGGCTTTTTATCATTCATCTAATTACATTTAAGCTTTTAGTTACTTCAAGAAGAAATAAACAAACAAAAAACAACAGAAAACAAAAGTTACGTACCCTCCAAAGACATTGCGACCAAAAGAAGGGTGCAAAGGCCTAACAGGCTGTGCACGTCCTTGTAAAGGCTTTTATTTTTAAAAGCATTTGATACATTTACTTAGCTCAAAATGTTTAAAATGAAATCAACTACTGTTGTGATTAATAAAGAAAAAAAAAAAGAACAAAATTGTGATCAAGTTTGGATATATCTTAAATGTAAGATATTTTTAGAGTTTGTTATAAAATATTCAAATTAGAATATTTGCATTTGGCTTACATGCATTTTTGATTATTTATTTGTTACATTACAATTGTGCATGAAGTTGTAAGTTGTGAATCATTATCTGAGGTGCACTTTCTCAATAGTGTATTAAAAGAATTCACCAAAATGCAATCAGCATGTGTAGTTTTATGCAAATGGCTGTTTGTTGTTTAACTGTTCATACCTTTACTCAATTTTGGTCTTGATTTTGAGTTTAGTGTTTGTGTTATGTTTAAATGAGTGTGTTTATATCTGGAGCTAAAGAAGATTGGCAAAATTAGTCCAGTTTGATATGCATTAGTGAATGTTAGAAAATTCATCTTTCTGCAAGAAATTTTGTTTGCGTTTATGTTTCTATATTTTAATTGAAAGTTGTTTGCATTGACATATTAGGAAGCTGATTTTAGTACTGGTATTAATAGATAAAAAAGGAAAGATGAAAAGCAATAATCTCTGTATTTGACATATTTTTGCCTTCATTATCATTATGTACCATATTTGTCTTCCTCCTAGTTACATGAAGTGAATGAATATACCAGAATCAAGTATGTTCATCTCTGGTTTTAAATTGAATTTCAACTCATTTAGTTACATGTACACCTAAATGACAGATTTGGCACATGGATGTTGTGTGAAATAAAATGCTGATGGAGGGATGAAATCAAATTAAAAGAGAAATGATTCTGGGTTAAAGGAAGTTGTTGTATTATTAAAGAAGACCTTGCCTAGTTAATTTTTCAAACATGTCATTTAGCACAAATTGTCCAATTTGTTTTCAAACTGTCCAATTTGTTTTTTCACTGGTTAGAATATATATATTTTATTTCTTCATGGGACTGGTCAAGTCTAAAGGACTTTCATATTGGTTATTCAAGGGCAGTTTTAAAATAAATCAAATACAGGAAATCAAATTGTATATAGAGTGCCATTAGTTGTTTATCTATGCCTTACAAAAAATCAATGCTAATTGCTCTTATGTTATTTCTTTTACAGGTTGCTAAGCTTGTCCAGGAACTCTGTAATGCCTCAACAGCGGTGATGTTTGATTTAGTACTCATAGCTTACCAGGTAAATGTTGTTCAAACGCTCATTATTATTAACTCTTAGGACAATTCATTCACTCACAATGTTAGTTTATAACTTTATAGTGACTGTAGTTAGGGTGGGTCATGTACAAATATTGATTTTTCCTGGAATAAGTGTTAGAGTAGGGATATATTTACATGTGTTTGGTTGCATTATATTTAAAGGCAAATAACCCGAGGTCATTCAAGGCAAGGGGGGGGGGGTTGAATTCCTGTTATGTGAAGCTAAAAACTTGGGGATAATATAACACAATTTTATTAACCGTAATTTTATTCCTATGAAAATTCCTTTTACATGACCTGCAGCCATGGAGCTCTTTTTTTAAATATGTGGTGTTAGGGTCAATGTCGACCACACACATGGATATGAACGCAAACATTATGTGTTAATGATTAGCTCTTAAAACTTGGATAGTAGCCTAGCATGCTTTGTTACTTTTCAAGCATGGTTAATTTCAAGCCAATCTTGCAATAAATGCGACCTGTATAATTTCTAGATTTTTTTGAATTTTCAAGTCAAGATAAAATCTTCTCAAAGTAATTGGATATTTTTCCAAAAGTAGTTGTTGATTTGTGTTAAATTTTGCTGCAAATCTGTGCCTGTGGGTCTCGATTTTCACATAATATCGGTAAAAAAAATGGAACTTCTTTCAAAATATCACATCATGTCTATCCAAACTGATTGAAGAATATTAAATTAAGCGATAATAATGAAACTGAAAATTTTGATCAAGCGTAACGTTTACAAGATTGAAATTATAATAAACAGCAAATAACATAATATGATGTTTTTGTATGTGTTTTCAGGCAAACTGGGGGAATGAGGACGGTAGATTCTTCAACATATGTTGGCTGATGAAGGTCTTGGACTCATTACAAACAACAACAGTAAGTGCAGTTATCTGAAAGTACAAATTTCTTCATAAGTAAGTAGTGTATAGAAACCAAATCATTTAAAGTAAAAGTTAAAATACCTTGTTGGCGCAGTACGCGATGAAAATGACCTTGAGCTGGCCACTGCTGGCCTTACGCACAAACGTCTACAATTGGTCACTGATCACTCGGCAAAAGCTGATGGTAAATTTAGCCAATAAACTGATTGCGTGACACGAGTATAACAAGAGTGCATTACGCAAAAAAGGGTATTTTGGCTTTACTTTAGCATCGCAGAGCAAGCACAATTTTTAGGGAATATCTTATGATAATTATCTTTTACAGAAGCTATAACTGAATGTAGTCAAAAGTAAATTATAACAAGTATTTATTTTCTAGGAAGAGTTTTCAGATTCCACTGAAACTTTTTTTCTGAATCAAATGTAAGTTAACAGCAGCATATGATATATTTTGTGATGGACAAGATGCTTACACTGAACAAATTAAATTAATCACCAAATTAAACTATGTATGGAATTTGGAAAGCAGCAGGTTAATTTCAACACAAATTGTAACCTCTCCATTAGGTTCCAGAGTATAATAGAAAGAAAAGAAACAAAGTTTACAACCTGACACAAAAATGGTCCTCTTTTCCAGTACACCTTTGTAGAGAGAGTACTAGCCCAGGCCATGAAACTACTGATGCCATCTCGTGATGAGACCTTGTCACCCAACCAAGCAGTGCTGCTGTTCCAGGAGTTCTTCCTGGTGCAGACTTTCCTTCAGTACAGCTCATGTGTCCCGTCACATATCAGGAATAACTACACAGAGGAGTTTAGGTAAGATATAAATAAGGTGCATATGTTTATTAATGTATAAAAAAACAACTCACTCACTCTGGTGATATATGCCAGATTGCAATGATGGCTCTCCAATGTTTCTGTCAGTCATAAGCTATAAATTCTACAAAGCTCCTCAGCTGTTAGACTATTATCCTTTACTAGTGTGTCTGGGTAGGTAGCTGTAGGATGCTTGGCTTTTCTCTGTCCACAATAAAGTTTCTATAGGATGGTGTTCAATACAGTTTCCTATTTACTTCTGAAACGTTGTCCAACTAATCTTAGAAGAAGCTATGAAGTGGATCTGAAAATTACTCCTCTTCAAGTGCAATCTGGACATTGGAGAGAGGATGTTAACTTTGTAACAAGGAAATTGAAAAAAAGAACCTTGTTACTTTTGGTGATAATAGTGGTTATTGACTCATCAGAGCAGTTGCCGAATAAGTTGGGTCATTTTGAGTTATAGGGTTCATAGAAATTGTTATGTCCACGTTCAAATTGTTGTTTTTCTAGATTGGAGCATCTAATTTCAGAAATTACGGTGTGAATGAAAGGGAAGCAAATGTTTCAAAAAACTTCAAAAATCTCTGTTTTGGTTTTCATACCAAACTGCCCCTTTTGATATGACAGGTTTGATAAGGCTAACATTGTCATTTTGACTGTCGCACAAAGGAGGATTTTTTGTACCATTGATGTTTTAGAGGACTTGCATTTCAATCGTTTATAACATAAAAAGGGCATGATGAACGCAACAAAGAATTTAAAGAAATAGTTTCAGAGTGAATCTTTACATTCTTCTGATTGTATCAGGGAACAATAAATAGGCCTGTCCTGATTACGAGTGACAAAATATGATCTATATAAGAGTTGTAGGTTTTAGATTGTAGTAATTTGTAAACAGATTCTGTATGTGTTTCACATCAGTGGTCACCAACCCTGCAACTGATGTGTTCGTGTCCCAATTTTTAACACTAGAGCAAAGATGTCATCGCTTATTTTATTTAAAAAAAATAATATTATTTCAAAATGAATCGTACATAAAGTTCCATAACGTTAATGATTTTTATGTCCTAACAAAGTTTCCTTTGACTTTTCAATAGGTACTACATGCAATCACCACATATTGTACACAAGCTACCAGACAAATATCCAATCACCAAACCAACATTGCAGCTCATTAGTGAAGTCTTGGGAAGTGTGTTGCAGAAACCTACATCTCTACAGTCTACCAAATAGGCTAGCACAAGTGTGTGAAATGTAAGGAGAGAGTTTACTACAGGCAGAATTTAGTACAAGATCAAGATTTGTTCTTCATGAATATAATATTGTGATCAATGTCAAAAAGGGTGGACAAAAAGTTAATCATGTTTGGAATTAGAGTGTTCTTTTGTGTGTTGATACCTTTGTTTGTTTTTAAGAATCGTTTCATAAATCTTTCTATGCACATACCAACATACCTTGATTGAAAGAAAGAAAGATACTGTAAACTGCAAAATGGTTGGTCTGAGAAACCAGTAGCAGCTAATGGGTAAAAGTGTGGGAATTTGTTAATTTTGGATTACTAACTGCATTACTTGACGTGTGAGAATGTTGTTGATGTTGGTGCAGTTCACTGTTTACAAGCTCTTGGGAGAGTAAATCGGATAACCCCATCATCAGCCCAACTGCATTTTTATGTCGCCTGCTTTATTATGTCGCCTGCTTTAGCAGGGAAAGACATATAGGGATCACTTTGCTGTCTGTTGTTGTAGTAGTCTGTTGTGAAAAGGGTTAACATTTGCCTCTAACTTCTGAGTTCTTCGATGGATTTCAACCAAACTTGGGTCA
>JAUMTS010608811.1:0-12869 GCA_032273385.1 Ophiopholis aculeata | reverse complement strand
GGATACAGTCTAGGTGATAAACACGTACATTCACGCGATATTATGATTCGTATGCGTCACACACATCGTTCGCACTTCGTCTGCTTTGCGTTCTATACATGCCGTGACGTAATATCCAACTTTATCAAAAATAATAATACATGATTTATATATTGCTCGTATTAACGCAAAACAGACGAAATGACAACCCATTGTTTATTCCGTAAAAATAACGATAATAAGCATTTATACAGCGCCTTTTCATCAAGATCAAAGCGCTGCACGCTGTTGCCTATCATTATTACGCTGCCGTTAGGAAATCGTCACATTATTTCGCTTCAACCAAATATTTGTGTTCCTTCTAGTATTAGCACTTAGATTGTAATATTTCCCATAACAGCTATCCAATGCGCTAAGCTCGACGAAGCAACCTTAATTAAATGTCTTGTTCAATGACAAACACACGTTGGTCGCGGCATGGCTCGAACTCGCAACCCTGAGATCACGAGAACTGCACTGTTCCACTGGACCATACGCTCGTATTAAATGGAGTGGAGGTAGCAGATTATCCAATAAGTACTGCTCAAAAATCGGTGATAGATTCGTACTCTTGATTCGAACCCTAAACCCGAAGTCTAGTGTGTCACAGTACCATTTGTATACTTTGCGTTGCAGCCAAGGATATCAAAAGAGTCTCGACATGGATTCTTGCTACTTATTCTTTTTAATTATTTTGTTTACATGTTTACATCTATTGGACAGGTAATTAAAATGACTAACAACTATCAAAAACAATAACTTGAATGAAATTCCTTCCAAGTTGAGAAATCTATGATTAATAATTCTGATAAATGCAATTGAATACTCGTTAAGAAACAAAATATGCAAGATGGCCACTTCTATACAAATAGCATGAGTCACTAATAATTACAGTGAGTACCACAGGGTACCTCTCTGTGTATTTTATCAGTCTAGCTATGTCTTAAGTGGATTTTGATCAACCATAAATATAACATGCCCTCAAGTGAGCCATATTACTTTATGGGGATGTTTACGATAGGCATTAACCGTGTACACACTATTAACATAATGAAGTTTCTATTCGATATAATAAATGATTAAATTAGAGTAATAAGAATTCTTCGTAAGGAACTTAACTAGTTGAACAATTTTCAAATAAGTCGGTAAAACGAGCTAACTAACATTTTTTAAACGAAAATGAGTAAAAAGTTTCAAGCAAAAATTGCAAAGAAAAATTGATGTGGTAATAAGTGGTTATTTTTCCTAGTATAACTATTATGTATACTGCGATTTGTAGATCTTCAATAACCTAAATGAATTGTGATTATCTTAACGAAACTCTAGCAACGAGCTTGGATTCTTAATCAATGCCAAAGTATCTCTAAAACACCTTGTCATTCTTCTTCTTTGCGTGATTAATTTATTTTCTGCTACTTAAGTCTCGTGAGATCTCGAAGAAACTATTTTATGTTATTGTTTCTGAGAATACTTATTCTAGTTACAACTCAAAGTGATTTCAAATGGATATAAAATAAGATAACACATCCTTACACACAAGTATGTCGACAAACTCCTCTTCGCTAATTATCAAATCCAATCTACATCCGCCATCATCTTCAAATCGCAAAACAATGAAACCATTTCTTGTCAAATCTCGAGTACCTACATTTCAAGATGTTTTCAAGTGACTTATTTATCTAAACTAACTCATCAGCTTTCCCGCGCTTTTTTCCCGCGTTCAAGATTTCCCCACCTCTATCGTCTGTTAATCTGCGCAATCCCCAAGTTGTTTTTTCGCACTTGATGACGAAATTCATCCCACGACAATACTCAACGTCTTAGCTACGGCTCAAACTTCTTCAGGGGTTCTCTTCTTACATTATTTCAAAAAAAAGTTCCTCTTTGCATCTTCTTATTTATCTTCTTATGTGAATCCCCCTGTAAGTTGAGTGTTGCCATGTTGTATGATACTAACATTACCAACTCGAGGACTCTTATAAAGCAATGCTGAAATCCCTTTAGGATATCTACGATCTGTATGCCACACGGGTACGGTTTTACTTAGCACATTGGATTCAGAGGAGAGTACTTGAGCTTCTGCGGGCTGACGGCAGGGTGGGTACGCGTCATATCCGGGGGACAAACACTGCTACTACCGCTACTTCGACTTCATATCATATTCTTTATCATCGCCATTGCATCATTATTATGATACGAAGAAAAAGATAACATGATGAGAGCTTTGAAATTATGTATGTATGCAATAAGAGATTTTCTCAAGGACAAAGGCGTCTTTAATTTGACACGTGTTTGTCAAAGTCATGGTCATTTTGATTCAATATTTAAAAAAATTGATTCGAGCTGTATATATTTTATGGTAATGTTTTCTAGACGTAAACATAAATATTTAGAAAAATGTTGTTGAAAAGCAACACTATTTAGATACACGAACGATGTCCTCGGTGTAATTACAGTAAATGATTCAATTATTGTGTACATTATTTGATCATAACAAATCTAACAATTCTAAAACATGTTTTATCAATTCATTACCGATTGGTCGACTTGTTGTTTGTTCATCATGTGTAAATTGTTGGTTTAAATAATTAGCAATAGCAACCATTGCAAAGAATTCGGAAAGAATTACTTTTGATGGTAGACATTATTCGGAAGTACAATATATACTACTACAGCATTTAGTGAAGCAAATGTCTTTCACTAGACCATGTTGATTTCCCCCTACATTATAATTAAAACAAAGATGTATTAAAATTACGATAACATCTTATACATAGTTGCTATAAAAATCAATCTTAGTTTCACCAATTGATATAACGATGTTTTCATCACTGACGTAAATTCTAAAAGCTGTATCAATCAAAAGATTTACTTGTCGCGAAATGTATATTACATTTACAGCTTTAAATGGTCCACATCAGCTGATCAGCTGTTACAATTGAGAATTGTTGAAATGTGAGTAAAACAAAAGTGATCTGCTACACAAACACCGAAGCTTTTATAACGTTTCTTTTCGAAACAAATTGAATGGACTGTCACTTTTTACCTAAAAGAAAAGTGCACGACCCTAAGTACATTTAGAAAGTATTGTAACTTCGTAATGTAGTTTATACAACTGTGCTCACTGCTCAGTCAGAAGGTGTTTTAAGGTCTTCCCATAGTTCCATTCAAATTGTGACACCAACAGTTTTTAGCAGCTTCCTCAGCAGGTATTGCCATGGGATTACATGGTAAAACACTCTTCAGAAAACCCTGCACAGTGAATTTATTATCATAGGCGATTTCTGAAAGAAAGGGCTCATTAGAATGATAATATCAGCTATATGCACATGCAAGAATATCTGAAATCGTCTAATTTTTTATACCAATAATACAATTTGAACTAGGAGAACATTCACAAATCTACCAAAGAAGTATGTGCAGTGTAAAGATGACCGTGTGGTACATTCCAATGTGCTTTTCATGCTCAATGTGCCAGTGCAGTGTGTGATGGGAAGATCTTAAACCACCCTCTGTTTCGAGATTGATTTGGACTAAAATGACAACGTGGTCCACATGCAATCTTCTTCAACTCAGTTCGTAATACAAGGGTGATAACACATTCGCCCGGTAGTTTCTTCTAGTATATATAGCAATAACCTGAAATTCATACGACTTTTACTAGAATCATAGTTGGAGTCTTCTCTTGCCTTTTTTCTTGAAATTTAAATCTTAATCTTGTATCATCAGCATTTTTTTAATTTTACTTCTAAATAAAAGAATAACAAATACTTTAGTATAAGTGTGCGCGTGTGATTATAATACAATTCGGGACAATTTGTTGATGTAAAATGTTACAGATTTTACTTTCTTTCCTGTTCAAAATGTGCCATTTTAGTTTAAAAAAAATTATATTTATTTTTCTCTCTACATTATCTCGAATTGACTAAAATGTCAATTATGGTGTTAAAATACATTTTAAAGCAATCTTTTCATCAAAATATATATCTTACATGACTAAAAATTTAAATGTTTCTATGTTCTTTGACCACTCTGTCACTAAACCATATAGGAAGGGGCCAAAATCCATGTTTATTTGCCACCTGGTCACATATGGTTGGCTTTACCTTATACCTGGAAGGCGAGTATATACTTTAGAGGTGGAGTACCTTTAGTAGTACTCCACTAGTCCGTCTAGATGGACCTCGCCAAGTAGTGACACACAGGAAGCGGCGGAGCCGCGACAGATTGTCGAAAGCCACGACATCGAGCTCGTAGAGCGAGCTTCTCTGTAGACTATCACCGCGAGTTCATCTGGATGGACTATACTCCACTGTGAGTTTATCTAATTCTAAGGGATGGAATGGATTGGATGTAGAAGTACTCCGGTTGTCCTGTGGTTGTCCCGTTGACCACTGGTTGTTCTCTGGTGGTTGACCTCTATGTGGTTGGCCTTCTGTGGTACCTTGGTTGTTTTCGGCATAGTTGTTCTGTCACTACTAGCTAGGGGCCTCACCTACATCTACCATGCACTCAGCTTCTACGGTAGAACTCCAAAGTACCTGATCTGGTGGTTGGCTGATGTAGTAGGAACATGGCTGTGTAATATTCATTATACGTATTTGCAAATCCTGACATATTTGTGCGTCTAAAAAATATAGATCAAACAGCTATATGAACACCTTGCTACTCACTATATCCCGTACAAAATAATTATAAGACTCCATTTCAACAGCTCATATTGTTTATCTTGAGATGCGAGCAAGAACAAACAAACATAATATTATCGCCACTATGACGATGGATGGATCCTCACGGATGCTGTAGTCACTGACAGGTTTTTTGAAACAAGTGGCAATATATTTTCTTATATAAATTGTGTCGTGTGAGGCTGACGTATAAGGTAGATGAAGTGTAAAGAGGCCAGCAATCTGAGACGTTTATATAATAATGTCCGAGTGACCAGTGGTGAGATATCGATGGTTTTGGAAATAGATTTCTCCGAAAAGTTTAATAAAGACATATTCCCACTTTTGTTCTAGAACAAGATTTGGCTAAAATCAATCTTAATTATATATACGTTTTTAACTGAGGTGCTACATGAGCTTTATTTGGCCAAAAACTTATTTACATAAGTACATCTATCTACATCTATAAGTATACTTGTAAAGTTGACCAAGGTCAATATCTGACAGAGAAGAAGGGAAGAAGTCCGATTTTTTTTAGGATGTAGGAGAAAACCTACCAAGGCGGATACGGCAAAACAAGTTCACATACAACTATTGCATTGGTGAAAGGCAGGTATGAGCACTAAACCAACCCGCCTTGTCCGAGGAGTAGCGTGATTACTGATGAAAGTATTGATTACATCGATGAAAGAAATTCCGAATAAATCCCAAACCTGCGACCCTGCCGGGAATCGAACTCGGGACCTTTCGCACTGAAACCTCACTCTCTAACCAGTGCGCCACGCTACTCCTCCTTTAGTAAAAATTGCATTCTTTCCTAGGCTAAAAAGAATGCAATATATGACTTTGCCAGATTTCTAGGCAATAATTTGACTAGCTTTTGCTCAAGTTTTGACGCAAATAGAGTCAAATTCACATGGATTCTAGTCAACTTTACCCAATGGCAGCGGCCAGCCAACACAATTGTGTTTATTTTCTTCATTTAAACCTTCTAAAATGTATAACATTAACATAGTAACATACTTGCTATTTCGATTATCGTGAAATATATAGTAGGCCCACTTGAAATTACGGTGCATGTTCAACAGCATCTGTAAAACCAGAAAATAGACAATCCAGTTGCGCGGACATAATTTTTTCGTTTATACGAATTTGAAACATTGACGCATTTCCGTGGCACAGGTTAAGCCATTGTTTTAACATTAGAAACATTTTAAACCGTTCATGTTTATCTAAAGGGTGTTACATAAAACCTGAGCATAAAACCAAATTCAGGGAAAATCCATCTAAAAATAAACATCCCACTTTCCTCACCTCAGCCGCATTGTTTGCAACACCGGTTTGGCGATCTAGTGACAATTTTACCTCAGGAAGATAAGGGTCAGAAAGAACGGTCGTTTAATGTTTTCACAAGAATCTTAGAGAGCTGTCACATTGAAAAGTTGTCCATAAATTACATATATATACGTAAAGATACTGTTCCGCTAAGGAGGAAACACTTTTTGAAATACTTTCTCGAAAATGCTTAAACCTACACGCGGATGTCGAAAGCAGACGGCATGTGAAAACTGTTTAAAAAAAAAATCAAAATTTAAATTGTCATTACCATATTTAGATTCAACATGAAAAATGCATTCAATTGAGTACAGACAAGCCTGGTACCGATATTGGTTCAGTAGTTCCTGAGATAGCTCCTATGAATTTGAAAAAAATACTGTAAATTTTCAAATGTTGTACACTGAAATTAAGAGCATCAATCAATACTGACTTTATTTATACTTATTTAAAAAAATACATTTCCAAAATTGCAAAATGTAATTTTTGTATTAATTTAAAAATATAAATTTTGTATAAATATACTGAAAATGTTACCCTTTGTCTTCATCAGAACCATTAAGAAGGTACCTCATTATGAGAAACGTTGAATTAGTGTTAACTTTTATACCGATGTTATTAGGATAATTTTTGATTAGCATGTTAGATTCAGAGATTTGAGATTAAAAAAAAAAACCACCAGAATTGCAGATCTGATCATTATAATTAAGACAGTTCTCTATGAACAAATCGCAATTATAATAGACGGACAAGCGTATCCCTGTATAGAAAAATACATACCTGCAAAAAAATATGTAGGTTAAAACTACCTTTTAGTTATAGTTAACATCAGTCACGTATTTTCTGGACAATTCACGTCTTTGCCACCTTCAGGGGTATCAACATTTGGAATTTAGATAAATGGAAAGTTCCAAATATACATTCAGACCTGAAAGCATTTAAACGTTTCAATTTTTTACAGGTTGTTAGAAATAACACTTTTAAAAGTGATAGGTTTAGTAAGGTTATAATGTAACAAAGATGTCTGTTTATAATAACAAACAAGGGGAGGATAAAGCTGTATGGTGAGAGATGAGTTTGTCAGGCACAGCCACATTGACACATCGATATGACTGATAGGTCATTGTAAAAGTTTATACTTTATTTTGTTTCCTCTTAACAATCAGCATTGTTTCAATACTTGTATTCCTTACGATTTCTTTTTCTTATTTTCCTATTTCTCCTTTGTCTCCTTCTTTCTGTTTCTTCTTTCGACATATTCTTCTTATTTTCTTCTTCAATTTCTTCTTCCTTTTCCAAGTGTTCGTCTTCCTCTCTTTTCCTTCCTTTTCTCCTTCTTCTCCTTGGTTTATATATTCTTCTCTGTTTGTTTTTCTTCTTCTTCTTACTTCTTCATATTGCTCTTGTTCTTGCTCATGTTCTTCTTTTCTTTATCTTCTTTGTCCTCCCCTCTAAGTCTTCTTCCTCCCCTTAATTATGTTCTTCTTCTTCTTCTTCTTCTTCTTCTTCTTCTTCTTCTTCTTCTTCTTCTTCTTCTTCTTCTTCTTCTTCTTCTTTTTCTTCTTCTTCTTCTTCTTCTTCTTCTTCTTCTTCTTCTTCTTCTTCTTCTTCTTCCTCTTCTTTTTCTTCCTCGTCTTGCTCTTCTATACCTCTCCTTCTTTCTCTTTTTCTTCCTAGCCCTCCTCTTCATCTTCTACTTATTCCTCCTCCTCCTCCTCCTCTTCTAATCATCGTCTACTTTCTACCTCTAGTTGTCCGTCTGCATGTCCTTTACTTTTTCTTCTTTGTTAATACGAATTCTAGTTATGATGATAGTTTTTATACATTTTTCAAAAATAAATTGGGAAATCGTAGGCCTCCAACTTAATTGGATATTTAGTTACATAATTTACATTGCATATCATATGTTTGAAAACGCAGTTGAACGCCAACGTCCTATAACGCATGGATTCCAGTTGGCTTCTTGGCCCTACTTATCCATTATCTCATTCAAGCATACGCATTAATTATTGCACAATGTACAATTGATACCAATATTTAGTGAATGCCTATGATTAAGGAAAAATGTAAAATCGCACGAAAGACACATAATATTAATTGAGCATAATTATTATAAGAATACAATATTTTTGTTATCATTATTTTTATTATTTTATTATTGTTGAGCAGTGTGTATCGTTACGCTACGAGACATAAGTAATGATAGATCATTAGGTCTTTTAAGGTCTTTAGGCATTTGCATTTAAGTGAGACGATTTTTGGCTCTCATGGTTATAGTCACGACGGTCCCACGTTCATAGGCGCAATGTGGACTTAAGTTTGGAATGTTTCAAAGGTGTCAAGTTTATCCAGCCCCTGAGTTGACAGACTGGATAAAAGAGGAAGTCATAGTCTATCTAAAGACAACAAGTTCATACAACATGTCAAAATCAAAGTGACAGATTGACATGTTGTTGCCGCCCGGGGGACACTTAGGTATTATGATGTACATAGGGATAGGCCTACGTACGTGAAGGAAAGAAACGGGGTGTTTTTAGTGTTTGATCCATCACGCACATGACGTGTTTAGGATGTCGGAAAGAACTTAATTTTCAGGGATAGGGGTATAATTTTCACAAAAATGTGGGGAAGTTTTAAAAATGGGATCTTATGTTTGTGATATACCTTATTTTGGGGTAGTAAATCTGCCTTCAAAATGATCTATTACAGTGTGCGCATTATATCTAAAACATTTACTGGTATTGTTTAGTCACAGATGAATTTAAGATCCGTTGTAACCCCCTAATCTAAAATTAAATTAAGCAAATCACTGATCGCCATATATTCCGTTTAAGACACACGCAAAAACACTGTTTTGGGGGTAAATGTTGGGATAAATCGCATTCTTCTTCTTCTTATCGTATCCACATTATCCATATGTGGTTTTGTCAGGATTAGGTCAGCTACTAGTTAAGCTAAGATCAGCTACAAACGACTATAAATACTACTTACTAGCTACATTTAACTACAAATAAGCTTATCCAGGGCCGCGTGTATACAGAATACGGACTCTCCTAACTTGACCACTCGACCTGTAAATGTATAATACAAGGCACTTTTTGTTTGATTTTAGTGACAAAAAGAGTGTGTTTAATTCTTCCACTTTTGATCAAAGTTAAAAGCTAGGGGTGTCTCCAAACAATATTCAGGCGTTTGTACGGTATCAATTTGGGCTGGGTTCCCCCGGATGTTGACGAATCCATACGGTCCCAAGTACAAAATTGTCAAACATTAGTGGTAAGTAAGATCAATAAAGCATGTTTGAAAAACAAACTATTCAGTGATACAGTTGTGTGACAAAATGAGTGAGAATTTTTGATAAGTTTGTTTCTAATTAATATGCATTGATGGTGTTTAAACTGGTTGAAGAACTAAATAAAACGTTTAATAAAGGCATGTTTTTCTTAATGTATGCATACGTTTGTTTTTAAGCTTGTTAGGGTACTTAAGTGAAAGGGTTGGTAATCTTTATATCAAACAATTATACTTGATAATGTTTTAATTCGATTAAGTAAAATCCCGTTTTGTTTGTAATCATCTTTGTGTGAAATTAGGATTTGTTTAATTGGTTTAATGGCGCTGTTTGTTTACCGGTGTGAAAGGCAGTGTTTTTGTTTACAATTAGAGAGGTGGTCAATAATGTTAAGACATTGGCAATATGTATTGTTGCTGCTATCAAATTAAATTATACAAAGTTGACGTATAGTCTTTTCATGCTTAAAAAGCAGGTGTTCTCAATAATTATCTGCATCGTTATGAAGCATGATTCTATTTGTAATATTTTTTGAATGGACGCAGTTGTAGTTTTTTGGAAATTTTATATTAGTTACAAACGCATGTTGTGCTGAAAATATGTCGAACATATCAAAACTAATCGCGGGTACAAATTATGCACGCAACCAAATATAGCATTGCTCATGAAAATATCAGCAAATGTATTCAAATCCGTCTTCAGAATAATCCAAAGAAATACAAATGTACGAATTGTGACATTTCAATTACTTATTACTGTATTGAAAAATATACATAACATCTTAATTTTTTAAATTATTAATTTACCTTATCTCTCTACAAGTTAACGTTCTTAGTTCCTCATGTTTTCTTATTAGTTACCTCACTTTTACAGATAATATCAAAATATCCATCCATTAAAACAGAGTTTGTCGTTTTTGATTTCCAAAGTAAAAATATTGTATCTACCATTTCATAATGTTGAAATACTGTCTTTCACTCTCACCCAAATAAAGTTTCCAAACCCTGCAAGGGAAAAGAATGTATATAAACAAAAATGTGCAGAAAACTGGTCGCTTTAGTTTCATCTTAGTATAATTATACGTATGGCCAATGATGTAGATACCGCGTTTTTACTGGGGAATTTCAAAACAATTCCCATGAGGGTAAGTTCGGTTCTGCTTTGACCGACGAAAATAGAACTTAAAAATTGCATTTCATATGAAAAAACAATATTGCGCTAATCAAAATTCAAAATTTGCGAAACTTAAACCTTGTCGGTCGAATATGAGTTAGGCACCGATACTGCAAACATGCTGTTAACGACAATGGGTGAAATTCAATGCAGCAAAACCCGTCCTTAAATTGACCTCTCAGTGGAACTTCACTTCAACCTATATGCTATTTCATATCCAATGGCATTAACAACAACTTTAAATGCTTTTGCTTTTATAAAACCAACACCCACTATTAAAGTGGTTCAATACTCGCACACAATTATTAAAATAAATCTCTTCAAACTGACCATTAAACATGTTAAAACAACTTGTCCTTATACTTTAAGCACTGGACTTTCAACTCAAATACTACTGAAGTTTTTTTCTGTTGATAATGGATATTTGCTGAACCATACCACTGTGAAAATTTTTACACCCAAAAATGTCAATTGTATTCATTCCATATCATATTATTCATTGTTTTGTCATAATTGTCGTGAATAGGTTGTAAATTTGACACTTGTACTCGCTAAGTCCCGTCTTTAGATTGAGCACCGTGTCCAATAAGTCCAATAAGTATAGGTAAATATGAAACAATGAACTGGAATGAAATTCAATTGAATTTACAATGGGGATAAAATATTCTGAAGTGGGGGTTTGAGCCCATTGGGACACTTGGCTGGAGTTAGGTGCGTGGCTAATACAGAGTAGGGGTAAACTAGGGGTTTTAAGACAAATAAACCTCAAATCCATCGTAGATACGCATAGGTTTCCGGTATTCGAAAACGTTAGCTTTGTCCACACGTTTCTGTTATTAATATGAATTCATTTTGATTTTTACCATTTTGAACAAATGTATAAAATGGAAATTTATCAACTGTCAATCAAATCATAACTTATGCGATTGCGTTTGCACCCGGCGTTTGCATATTCTATCTTATGAAATACAGATATAGCTTACTTAACAATGAAACTTAGTGGTATCATTCTCGCTTGTTATTCTGATATAAATCATGAATCTTAAACTGACCCTACGCTCGCATCATAACGATTCCAAACTGTTGTACAAACAACTTTATAATTTTACATTGTGAAATATGAAAAGGGGACATATATATTTATATTGTTCTCATTTGCATTGATTTTATTGATGTCAGTTAATTATTGTACGATAGCTTTTATTGCGATGTTTGTAAGTTAAAATTTCGATTTGAAACACTCCTTTTCTAATTTTTCCCCTATTGATAGCAAAATAGATGAGGGACAATTAGTTCGCTAACTTGACAGCTACGAAGCAGAAGCTGTGTTTGTATCTCTGCTATTTTGATAGAGTGCTAGACTTTATAAAACGTGCAATTAACATAAACAAAAGGGATATAGCGATACCTTTTTATATATGTGTTTCGGGTTTTTCTTTCGTCTTTATTTTTAGAATTAACGAATCTGCATGAAACCATTTTAGGACACCGTTAAGAATTGGTCAGAATGTATTTATTGCGATAATATGACCCGGGGATAGTGAAAGGTATAATTTTGGAACGCTAAGACCTGAGACGAAAATCGTCTCATGCTAAGACGCTCCAAAGACATGAATGAAAACGAGCCGCCGTTGCATTTTGGAACATACTTTCACGCATTACAAATGTCATCATATCATCTCTGGATATTTATATATCTGTTTATCATAACTATTCGTTTTTAGTTACATCTACCAGGGTATCACTTTTGATTACAACCCAAGAAAGTTATTCCAAATGTATACATCTACGATGTTACCGGTTTTCAACGCTTTCCAATATTATCATCATATTGGTTAGTGACACATCGAACGTCAAGAACGTTTAGGCCCCCTATATCCCTTAAAAACGTAAGGAAGAAGGTCGCTTACGATTTCATCCCTGTTTTTATTGTCTTGATGTCACTAAAAATTAGTTGATTTTATTATACGATTACTATCAAAATGTACGATATGCAGATTCTTACGCTGTCTTGATAATTTTAGACATACGTAGTATATGACAGGACACCGTTTACAACCAACACAATTAATAAAGGTACGTGTTATATGCGACCGTGAAATGTATAATACAAATTTCAAACGCTAAGACGCTCCATTGAGAACGTTTAATTACTGCAGAGCACTCGTTGTTCCATTTTAGCGCAAGCTATCACGCATTTCAAATGTCATCATATCATTTATGGATATTTATATCTCTGTTTATCATAACTATTCGTTTTTGGTTACATCTATCGGGTATCAGTTTTGATTACAGCACAAGAAAGTCATTCCAAATGTATACATCTACGATGTTACCGGTTTTCAACGCTTTCCAATATTATCATCATATTGGTTAGTGACACA
>JAUMTS010607700.1:0-12873 GCA_032273385.1 Ophiopholis aculeata | reverse complement strand
AAAATAGGGTCGGTCGGATGAGGACAAGCAAACAACTTTTTTTTTTGGCCTAAACAAAGGTCAATAAATGTCTCATTTACTGATGTTGTGTCAAATTACTAACACTGGAATCAAATATAATTACTATTTGTAATATTTTAAAAAGTAAATATAGTTAAGAAAGAATAATAAATGATGAATAAAATAACTTCCCAAATGCCTTGAAATTAGAAACAAAACCTTGTCTATGACTAGAAATAAAAAGCCAACTTAAATGGCTTCTCATTTTCACAGCCAATTTTCAGATAAATGTTTATATTTTCTTTCATAAAAAGGGGTTAACAAAACCATGATGGCATGACAATATCCCTGAACATCTATTTTCTTCACACCAGGTATGGACCAACTTTTTTCAAAGCACATGTTGTGCATTATCTATGTTAGATGTATGGAGGTAGGCGGCCTCAGAGATAAAATATAGTGTTGTATTTTAAAGTGTTATTTTTGTTGTTGTTATAATGCGGAAAATTCATTCAAGACAGTAAATGTCAAGAATGTTTTCAACTTCTACAATAAGCCCTTTTCTTATTATAACTGCGCAAAAACCAACAGATTTCAGTGCATGCGCAGTTATAATAAGAAAGGGACTTATTCATGATAATATAATTCTGTATTCATTGAAGCTGTATGTTTTTTAAGTATTTGTGTATTGTTCACAATGGTGGTTACCGAAACACCTTAAAATAAATGAAAATACTAATTATATGAAAGTCAATTCTATGCTGGTATACATAATGATGTTGAAGTTGAGCTTATGATCTTGACACAGTCGTTTTAAGATCGTAAGCTTAACTTCAAACTTATCAATAAAAGTAAATAAGGTAACATCTCTTGCCATGTAAATAAGTTAATTAAACAAATCAAAAACTGTTTATTAATGAATTAAGGCCTTCAAATTTTTACTGTATTTTTCAAAATTATATGAACAATTGTAAATTAAATTGATTCCATTTATTCTACAAGGTGGTGGTTTGAATTTGACAAATATAATGCTTTCGTTGATTTGATATAAAATACCCCGGGATGGCACTCAAATATGTTATTGGTAGGTATACGCAGCTTGACTTTTCAAAAACAGGGTTTTCGAAATGAATTTTCCTACAAAAATTAGGGTCTTGGCAACTTCATGATTGTTTGAACACTCAAATATAAGAATGGGATTCTAGGTGAAAGAAAGGGGTCTTAGGAGCAATAAGGAGCCTGAAAAGGGGGGGGGGGGTGTCTTCACTTTGGCACATACCTGTACCACCCAACAATGATAGTGCCACCCCCACCCCTAGGCCCTGGGTGTTATAACATAAAGCCAAGCTATTCAAATATAAGTAGATGGAAAGATCTGAAGTTAAACTGAATTATATTTTTACTGTATTTGTCAAATTTATATAAAAAATTGTAATTAAATCGATCCAAGTTATCTTAGGTGGTGGTTTGAAATTGACATCAAAAACAATGCTCTATACTCCGTCTGATCTGAAGTACGGTGTAAACTACGCATTGATGTATGCAGTATCTTCACACATTGATGCCAAACCGCGCCAAGCAAAGAAGACGCAACGCATGAAGTTATCTCCTACACAGATGCAAAAGTACCTGTTATGAATGCTGAAGAATGCAAGCATTAATTACAAAACTTGTGTAGGAGGTATTGCTTACTCTGTACTTCTAGGTGGACATACTCTAGTTGCATTTGATATATTAACAGCTCTCCTAGCTGAAAAGTTACAATGGTTTTTGTGGATATGTGATGTGTGGCTTTTCAAAAATAAAGTCTTGGAAACAGATTGTAAAATCGTTGAAAAAAGAGCCTGTGCTCTAATCTAAGATGGGTTTAAATCAATGAGACAATATTTATAGAATGCATAACTTAATTGAACACAGTGTAACATTAACGTATGAAGCATAATTGAGATATCGCCAGCCAAACTGTGCTCCTGGAGTGTGCTCTTTTGGTGCTAACATTAACGTATGAAGCATAATTGAGATATCACCAACCAAACTGCTCCTGGAGTGTGCTCTTTTGGTGCCTTGATAGCTTGATGATGACTCCCCATTGCTTATTTAAAGTAAGGGTTTTAGTTTTGGGATAAAGAGAATTTTGCTGTATTTGATGGCCTGCAGGTCTTTGTAAAGTTGTAATTCATATGACTCACTGGTAGTAAAAGGGTTGTGGTGAAGGGGGATTTTTCACTTGGGTCTAAAGTTCTCACTTGGTTTAATACCTAATTCGTCTAATACAAATTTAGGGTTTGGGTTTGGTTTCGGGTTAAGATTGGTTTTCTGCCAATTGGGTATTAGACCATGAGGCTAAATCCATGATAAAATAGAAAAGAAGAAAAACATTCATTTATAATATACTTGATTACCAAGACTTTCATTTATGTTCAAAGTGGTCATTTGTTGATCAAATGTTAACGACATTCCAGTACTTGACATGCTAAATGTAACATAGAAAGATTCATCATCATTTTATGTGCCTTATAAGACATTTTGTTTCAAAAGTGGTATCTGTAACATTACAAGATGCTTTAGCAACTTTTCTCTTGTTGTAGAGCATTATATATGTTTGATGATCACTTACAGCCATGATAAAAACATACTGTTCTGACACGGGTAAAGTCCCACCCCTTTTTGACCCGAAATGTTTTCAAAGTTAAGGGGTGGGACTTTACCCGAATCTAAAAAAAATAAATATATATATATTTTTAAAAGTTTGTGTATGATTGGTGGCGCCCTTAGACTGTCTAAACAATCTTAGGGCGCCGCCAATCAAACACATACATACACATACTGACATTTTTTTGTAAACAATTTTTTTTTAAAAATCTCTGGAAAATGTTTCAAATTAGGGGTGGGACTTTACCCCGTCAGTATGGTACTGCATTTTAACACAGAAGATCAGTTACAAGTCTAATCCCAACATGAAAGAAAGTATCTACTTGTGTGCTTAACAATCAATTGTTCCCATTTATCTTTATTGAAGACAAATTTAATGCTGAATCAGAAGCTGTGTCAAATTAAACAAAGCTGCATAACTTAACACATAAAAGTCCAACACAATCCACTTTTAAAGCATAACATTACACTACCTAGACAATTTTAGGCTGTTTTTATTCACTTAACAAAGTTAACACCTATAACAATAGTGTTTTTCATGGGTTCAAAATAAACGCCCCCTTTTGAAGAATGCAACGTCCCCGGGAAGTTTATTGGAAACAATATGGTAGATATTATGGGGGCAGTGATGCTGCCTTTCAAAGATGTTCTTGTATTATTATTAATATCAGAAAAGAGTCTTCCACATAAATCATATCGTTGAGTGTGAGAATATTTTTTATTTGAGGTGCATATTATATTTTCTGTTTATTAAATTACCTGTATTTGGTTTAATTAATTACAGTTGCATATTTGGAGTTAAACTGATTAAACATATTTTCATCATCAACTACATTCTATTTGTGTTGTGAATTTTAATTTAATATCTGTGTATCTCTGAATGAAAATATATATATTTAGAGAATAAAAGTACTGTTTTTAGACCGATGCGTGTATCTGTTGTCTGATATAACACGGACGGAATCATTATTTTAAGTGTTTTACGCAAAAAATAATGATTTGACCGTGTTATCAGACAACAGATTCACAAATTGATCAGAAAACAGTACCTTTATTCTCATTCTTTAACAAAGCTGTAAAAATGTTGCTTTTATGAACATAAAATAAGACAAAATGTGTAAATTACATTTGTTTGCTTTTACCTCCAGAGTAAATCGGCGAGCTTGTGACCAGCGTACCCTGCATAAATCAAGCACTACGCGAGGGCACACTCAACAAAATTGCGCGTCTACAAGCTTAGAAGTTGAACACGCCTTATTTATAATGCAAGCCGTGTTATATCACCTGATATAAATACGGCTTGGGAAAGCTCTAAGCCAATGAATTTGTAAGATTCTTCTTAGCTGTTTAAGAATATACTATTAAAAGACTTTGCTGGCAAAATTGGGACATAAAATGCAAACAAATAAAAAGTAAAAGCAGCCACACATACAATGCTAAATTGTTTACACTAAAATTCAGCTGGTTTTTAAAACTTATCCCTGGTCAGTTTCATTTAAATCCCTTATCCCTTGATTGATAAACATATATTTATAGCACGACATGTTTTACACAATGAATTACAATTCCATGTCATGTGATAACAAGTTCTGTTTTTTTTTCCTAAACAACTGACGGTTGTATGGCGTTTGTCAACAACATCGTAGACTCAAAAGTAGGACAAATTCTTAAGGCAATAGCAAGCAATGTTGAACAACCTGGCAATCTTTCTGAATAATATAAGCCAATTAAGGGCATTGTTCCTTTTGGTGGTGTTAGCCGGGGTATTAAGTGTTGAATAAAACGCATGTCTCGTATGGTATAGCCCCACATGTTACGCATAATTAGTTATTTGGAATTCGTCAAAGGCGTTAAAGCTCAAAGCATTGTACTTCTTGAGCAACAAAGAATTTCGAATATTTGTAGATGTAAAACTGGTACGAAATAGAAAATTGCCATTCGTCTGTCAAACTAAAAGGACAGAAATCAAACTTATTAAATCTGTGTTACTTCTGTTTTGGTGTTAATGCCCAACACAGATTGTTTTTGCTAAATTGTCGTTGCCTTTGGTGTATGTGCAAGAAGGGCTACGTTAGTGGCATTTCTTGTGTGCGAAATATATCCATTTCATGAGAAACCGATTCTCTTTGGCTGAATTCAGGAATCCGGCAAGCTGTCAAACGAAACGATAATGAAACTATTTCCCAACTGGTGCGACCTGCTAAAAGTGGGGCACATAGCTGAGCTAGCAAAAACAAATTACTTTTTTGTCGATAGTTCCTGCTGACAATTAAATAACGTGACAAGTGTATATGAGGTGGGGGTTTGTGAGTGGGTGTATATATAGTTGTGAAGGATATTTTGTGAGGGCGGTGCCGGAGATGTGTTTGTGTGGTGTTAATTTACGAATGCCTCACTTGAAGCAAATTTACAAAACTCACAGTCTTATTAGTTAAATGTTATGCTGTAGGCAATACATAGAGTCATTGCTATTATTGTGTGAAGTTCATAAGCTTGTTTAGTTAAGATGAAGAAAGGAACTTTATACGCTAGCTCGATGGATACTATATATAACTTGACGCTTTTTAAAAAGACCTTAACAAAAGCATACAAAAATCCATCGGACAACACTACTAATCATTCATAATATTATGCATGACTTTGTTTGAGGAAACATTTATAAGGTTTTAACTCTGGAAAGTTGTACGAAAAACGCTACTTATTAACAAATGGCTTCTTAGAAGGTATGAATGATCTAGGCTATCAACATGTCGAAATATGTAATATGAGAATATTTTCCGAGGATTTTGTTTCACGATTTCATTTTGGTTATTACTATGGTCAGAAGGGACTACAAGCTCACTCTATAGTCTTTTAAGAAGAGACACAATTGTATACTGCGAAGTTTCAATTACAGTTCTTCATTATAGTGACACAATGAGTTTACAAACTTTCGTTTTTGAGTTTAGATAGAACACGGCAATAGGGCAATAACTGTTTTCTTTAAATAATTATGTTATAAAAAAATCAGTTAGCTGATGCATATTTAACATAGTAACCTTAAAATTACTTATATACACTCATAAATACTGCACAGTTTCTTGTTTAATAACTGTTATTTCAAAGCTTTAGAAGTTGCAATTTAATGAATAAAATGTTTCTCATTATATATCGAATTTCAATCTGTATGCATCTCAACCTATCGTTCTAAGATTCGCTACATTTACTGAAAATTAGGTTGCGTAATCTCTTTTTATTTGAGAACAAGTTTTTGTTACGTCAAACAGTTTTCAATATTGCTATTTATAAATAAAATGATTATTATTTGTTATATTTGGTTCCATGTTATTTACTTTAAACCCCTCTTTAATGTACATGATATGCAGCGCATATTACCATTCATATAAAGAAAATTCAACCTAGTCTTCCTAACTAAGTGCTATTATCTAGCACTCCCTACACACGTCTAAGAGTGCTAATATATACCACTTTAATGTCTAAGTTTAAACACCACATAATTTATACCCTAAATTAAATCTCAAATCTTAAAATTCTCAGGACTGGGAGTGTGGGGGAGGTATTTAATGGCATCGAAAGCGGGTGGGGCTTGAAATAATAGGGAAATAAAGGGGTAAAAGGGCAGGGCTTGAAAATATAGGGAAATATAGGGGTACAAATAAACATAATAAACAGTTATATTGTAGTTTATTCCGTATTTTGTTACTTTTGTTTGCACTAAAATGCCTGATATTACCACTATATTGGTTGTTTGGGGGAACTGATAATATATAATAACTATAAGAAGTAGACTTGCAGAAGAAAGTGTTTCCTTTCAGTTATTGTATAATGCAATCTTCAGGTAGCTTAATGATTTGCTTTACAATGTTCACCACTCACCAACTAATCTTTAGACTATTATCACCTAAATTATTATATTGTAGTGATTTTATTACTTGTATTCATGGCTGTTATTTTTTGGATAATTATGAAACAATATACTTGTCTCATCGACCCCACAAAAATACTTCTCAAATGTAAACAACACTTCGAGACATAAAATAAATGATGGCATTTGTATAGTTGGTAACGTAATTCAGATTAAATATTGAACTACGTAGCTGTATAAGTGAATTGTGTTCTACTAGATTGTCTCTTTTTATGTTTTGATTCTTTAATGTGTCCACATAACTAGAACTATTGTACGTGTTATTCACAACATTGTCATAAACGTGATACAAAGTTTTAAGGGGCGCTAGTTTTTCAATGAATGATATGATGCACTAGCTCCTAAACCCTTGAGAGAAGAACTTCAGAACCTAAAAAACAAAAGACTTTAATTAACCTCACATTTACCGATTGCAAAGTGATTTAAATTATTCCAATGATATGCAGTTTAAATCCAACAAATTGCCAACTTGCATTATTTCTGTCCTGAACATAGTGACTGTGATAGATAATAGAGATGAATGTGAATGAGCTTCTAATATATCGAAACCCAGATAGATAATAAATAAAATATACCTGACCCTCCACAACGAACCGGTTGTAAATTTGCAAGGGCCCATTCAGATATTTAAGTCAAACAACTCAACAATAATCAATAAAAAACAAAGGCTATTTGGTTTTTGAAAGCTTTTTCACCAAGAAAATATATTACATGTTTCACAATATTTTAGAACTTCATTTATGTGGACTTTATTTAATTTGCCTTAAAATTTGAAAATTGCAACTTCTCAACGGATGATCATATTTAAGTCCAGGCAACCCAGTGAGTAAATGTTTAATTGCCTTTAGTAAACAAACCGGAAACCTATTATCGATGATGATGTATACAGACCTTGGGACTGAATATCTTTTGGAGTATCCAGTTTAATTTATAAGGTATGCCTTTTAAGTAGCTAAACAGGTACATATGGCAACGTTGTCCTGACTACAAACCACCGATCGTTTTTGTACTGTAGATTAAAAAGGTTTAGCCAATAAACATTATTTTAGTCAAGAAAAAGATCAATTCTGTCGGATAATTTGCGTAAAGGATTTAAGCGTATTGTATTATTAATTAACACAAGCTAAAATAATTAAAACAACGCAACACGAATATGAGAATGTGTAATGTGTCAACCTAACCAACCAAACGGAAACATAATTTAACTCATTACCAATGATGTAACTACCAGACTTCGGCAATAACCAAATGTGTCAATACCTACTTACTTTAATGAGATAAGATCTTTAAAGGGCCATGTTGATTTTGTATTATTAAGCAGTAAACTGGGCTAGAACAGAATTCGAAACTGCCTGTCTTGGGTTTTTTGGCACAGCACTTTTGACTTTGAGCCCTGGAGCATGTTGTTAGACATCTGGTCATTTTACATACCCTTTTAAAGGCAGGTTTTCATTAATTGCAACAAATAAACAAACTGCCTCTATTGTATGAATTGACAAATTAGTTATGAATAAATAAGCAATTATAATCTTTATTTTTTAAAGTTTTAAATGAACACAAGCAACATTGAAGACATTTTAAAAATATTCTTATTTATTTATTAGGTTACGTAAACTAATGCTGCTAAAACGTTGTTGGTATTATTTTGCATTTGTCAGGAAAAGTGTGCTGGTGTCGTTATATATATGTGCAAAATATACACATTTGATATAAAACTTACTAAAATTGTTAAGCTAAAGATCTAGCAAGCGATCAAACAAAATGAAACTGAAACTATTTGTTTAGTTGTTAGAACGGCTGAAAGTGTGTCGCAGAGGTTTTGCCGATACGATCTTTGCCAAAATAAGCAACCGTTGAATGGCATTTGTCAACATAAGTATCGACTAAAAAATAGGGCAAGGTTTAAGGCAATGGCAAGCAAATACTGCACTCTTAGGACAATCCGAGAATCTATTTAAATGGATTATGACGATTGCTGGATGTTGGATTTGTTTTTATAGAAGATTTAAATTTTATAGTCTCATGTTAAATATTCAACATTATTTTAAGCAAAAGTAAACAAACGAATCGGACCACAATGAATTAAAACATGTTAACATGATAATTAGATAATGAACAAATTAATGTAATCGATACATTCGAAAGAACTATGCATTTTCTCTTAGGAAAAAGGGATGCCTCAAGCAGTGCTCAGACTAACAGCTACTCAAAATAACTCCCACAAATTGTGACACGTTACTTAGAAATTCCGTTGCAGTCAGGTTTTACATTTCACACTCAACGTAATTAATGCACTAATATGACATCGCCTATGTATCTTATGTTCATATCCATTAGCAATTTTTGAATTTAATGCTCAGATGAATATGCTAACCATTCTTTAGGTAACATTATAGTTACACTTTTCAAGCTTTACCTAAAAACTATAGTTTACAATACAGCAAAATATTTCATGTAAGGACAATCTCTACAAAGTGATTTGTACCAGTCCTTACGTTGTGAGTAACAAAGCTAAAAAATTAAACCGGTTCTTAATAATTTCGATATTCAAATGTATTATGTAAGATGGTAAATTGTCACCTACTGCAGAAAATTGTACTCCAGCAGATATATTACTTCGTTAGAATCGAGATTTGTTGCGAACATTGTTTTCAAAATATTGTTGTCGCACTTGAATTTGAAACTACTTCTTGATAATTGTACAAGTTTGATTTTTAAATCATTTAAATCAGTTCAAATAAATAATCTATGACATCAAAATCTGAACTTTACTAAATAATCTTAACATTTCAAAATACAATTGATGTTGACATTTGCGTCATTACATAACTAAGACTAGTATGTTAACATTAAAAATGTATATGAAAGAGTAGCTTTAATTGCTAAGTAGAAATAGAATGCATCCTGGATGCCTAAAGCAGCATTTAGAGTAACGGCTACACAGCACAACTCCCGCTAATTTTGAAAAATTGCCTCGACATTCCGATGTGTTCAGTTATCAAATTGCACACTCAAATCAACGTAATTAATATGCACTAACCCGGGGCACTAACATCACTTGTGTATCTTATTTGTATATCCATTACCGGTTTGGGAATGCAATATTCAGATGAATATGCTAATTATTCTTTAGTGTTTATTATATGTTGTACTTTTCAAGTTTACAATAACAGCTTTAGTGCACTATAAAATCAAAGTGACGCCATGTGTGAAAAAGCTTTACAAAAACTAATTTTTACCAATCGTAAAAATAAAAAAGTTATATTTCTAATAACTTGTTTAAGTTAAGTGATCTTTGTGAACTTTATTATGCTTATTGTTCAAAGAGTTCGTTCTTATTCTAACACTGACTACTCTCATGTTAACTGTAAGTTTAAGTCTTTTGTAACAGAGTGCTTATGATATAGTAGACCGTTTGGTTTATTGTTTCTTGTTTCAATAATTGGGAAGAACAGTTAATATTTGAGTATATTACCTTTTTAGTAATTTGCTATGTTTTTATTTTTATTTTTGCATTTTCAAAGGAAAACAATAATAGTGGACCGTTTTGTCTTCTTGTTTTAATGGAGTTGCTCTTTGAACGTTATCATATGGTGATCTCACTCCTAAATTTGATGCTATTTCTTGAAAATGTTATTTGACTAATTTTAGATAACCTAACATATATTTGAAAAGGAAATACTTTTAAAAACAGGACCAGCTGGGCTTTATTTAAAGAAAATCACATACAAGTAAATATTTTACTAATTGATCTAGTCATTCCAAAATGTGATTAGTTTCGACAGTGACTTAATACTGGCATTTTAAAATGATAATTAGACAATAAACAATAAATTTAATTGATACATGAAAACGAATGATGTATTTTCTCTTGAGATAAAAATGATGCTTCAAGCAATGTTGAAACTAACAGCAACACACAATTATTTCAGCAAATTATGGTAACTTGCTTGAACAATTCGTTGCTCCAGCTATCACATTTCACCTCAAACTAACGTAATTGATTTGCTCACATTACATCACCTTTGTATCATATCTTCATATCCATTAGCGGTTAAGGAATGCAATGCTAAGTCCTCGCATGGATTTGCTAATTATTCATTCGTTTTCGTTTTCATTTTATTTTCATTTTATTTCTATGTTTCGTAATATCAGCTGTAGTGCACAGTAACGGCAAAATGATGCCACGTGTGAAAGGAATGTACAACAAGTACGTTTTACCAAACACAACGGGGTTTTGTTTTGGATTAATTGAAAATATAACGGTAAAAGTGAGTTTAATAACGTTCCAATGGTAACATCGTTCTGTTAGCCAGGATGCTTTAGAACATATAATATACAGAAAATGGACCTGGTGAGATTTGAGGGTAAAAATAAACACATAGTGTTTATAATGCACAGTTCTCGAAAGGCCGAGAGAACTTGACGACAACTTTCTAACGAATACATGTTAAAATAATCACATGATTGCACACACTGATATAATGGTTTTGAGTATTGCTTTTAATCACTGTATCGGTTTTTTTATTTAAACATTATTGGTCAACAAATTAATATTTCGAAACTAGCTTTAAACCTCTGATACATTGTGTTGTTTCTTTTCATGTGCTGATATGTTCCCGCTATCTTTGGTTCGTACAAACAGGTAGGTAACATTAAGCCATTTGTATAAAAGACTCTCAATTAAAGGCATATTCCTTACAAATAATCCTTTCTGTTTGTTTGCTTCAAATGAAGCTTTAAATAGTTTGCAAAAGATTGGTGTGAATGTTAAGTGGATATTCAGGCAGAAGCTAACTTGAAATGAAACGTAAAGTGTTCATTAATTATTTAAAATTACGGTTATTTATAGAGAGTTTTAACATTGAGGCTAATAATTTCAGCAGCAGGTGCGAGACGTCCAAAAAAGAAAACGAGCAATAGAAAATGAAACAAGCTAAATATATCATTGATATTATTAATCAACCAGATTCAAAGACACTGAATTGCTTCTTTTAACTTGTAAGAGATAAATTACATTAATTACAACTGAAGTAGCTTCACTTATAGAATTAAATAAAGGCATGGTTTATGATACGTTATATATTCTATTGATTCCATAACACTGAATGATTCCGATAGCAATATATCAATACTTTATATATAAAAAATATTAGTTACCATTGATATGAACGTAGATCATTGATATTAAGAACTTTGCTATATTATAATTTAAATGTTTTAACCATGATCGTGAGTAACATAATCTTAGTAGGTTTCCGACTCTATTTACAAATCATTACTCTGAATTACTCAAGATAAAAGCTTCGATTCGCTAAACAAAATATTGGATTCCATGAGAATGCAGTAATGTTCCCAAGGAAAGATAATGTTCTACGTACCAGTGACCCAGATCACCATATTTTATTTCAAATTTGGTCTTATCTGACAATGCGTGCAGACGACATGTCAAATTTAAAATTTAAAAAATAAAAAATTCAAATTGTCATATTGTCATATTTTATTGTATATGTACCTATGGAATTGAATACTGTCATAGTGTATGACAAATTTCATTATCATTTGATTAAACAAATGATTTTGATGGCCAATTGTCAATGCACTTTGAAGAATACAAAGAGGGGAGATCACTGCCATTAAGAATGGTGTTATACCATCCGTTGACAGGAAATGTTTGCATAATGACCTGGAGTAACATTTCTACGGCTTTATTTAAAACACATGAGTATGAATGACACGATGGCAAGCATTGAATCGCTATAACACAATGATTGGATTTCATACAAATTAAATGGGATGATTGTCATTAGGAATACAGTAATGCCTCACATTGAAAGATAATGTTCTTAAGTATCCACGACCTACAAGTATGATTTATTCTAGATTCCCGCTTCCACTGATAATGAATTAACACTACTTAAAGGCAACCCAGCATACAATATCACTGTTAAAATACACGGTGACATATATAGGATATTTATAAGGATTTTTGCTCTTTTTTTTTCAATCAACCTAATTATTTGTCGTGGTGATTACACATTCACCACTCAAAATATTGGATGCCCATCCATTACGACACCATCTAAGATGGGCTAAACAAAACAACCCATCTTGTTCCTTTTGAAGGTGTTAGCCGGGGTATTGAGTGTTGAATAAAAAAACCCATATATATGTCCGTACTCTGTACAAACTTTTACGCATAATTAGTTATTTGAAATTCGTCAAAGGCGTAAAAGCTCAAAATATTGTACTTCTTGAGCAACAAAGAATTTCGAACCTTTGTAGATGTAAAAATG
>JAUMTS010605478.1:0-12897 GCA_032273385.1 Ophiopholis aculeata | reverse complement strand
AATCCATTACACGTACTGTCATGCTTGGCTTTTGGAAAGGAGAAAAAAATCTGAATTGGGCTTCCACTGTATTTGCTGAAACAATTAGTTTGGACTCAGTGTGCAATTCAATAATTTAATTTAATGCAAAGAACTCACCAAAATGTTTTATTTAGCAGCAAATCAATGGAACCAATGGGTCTTACCGATGTATAACTTGCTATTATTGCTGTAAACAATTCCAAAGTAATTCACGCTAAGCGATGACTTTAATGACTTGACCTACATATAGAGCAGATACATCAAACTAAAAATGTGTTTCCCAGAAAACACACACGTTCAAATTTTTCATTGATTTCTTTTGCATGAGACAAAGTAGAGGGTCCAACTAGCAAATAACCCGAGACTTCCTCAATATTGATGTTTGACGAGAACAAACCATCAGCCATTCTCACTTGAGGGCGTATCAATTTGAATGTATCGATGTGCATTCGGCAACCAGACCTGTCTGAAAGCAAATCTAACAACTTTTACCGATTTTTTTTTCTCAGCAGAGGTAGATATTACTTATTAGTTTGTCTCTTAGTAAGTTTCTTTCTTTTTTTCTTTTTTCTTTTTTTCTTTGAAAGATATTTTGAAAAATCCAAACAGACGTCAACTTGTTTAAATAGATATGAATGTCCTCTACATGAATCTAAGCTGGTTGATTATATATATACCTAGCTTGCATCGATGCATGTCTACGAACTAAAACACTTCATAAAATGTAAGTTCCCCCCTTCCAGTGGAGCTTCTACTTTTTACATGTACGTCGTATTTTAAAATCTAGTTTGCAATTGAAAGCAGAATGTATCCATGCGTATTAAAGCACCTTAAACATAACAAACGATGTAGTATTGTTAAATCCTCTTCTCGTTGAACAGATCAACCCCTGAATCTAAAAACTGCACTTACGCCTGTATAAAGTTGTACAAGTTCACAGGAAATGAAAACCTTATTACCATCTCCTCAATATTCCTTTTGTTATTTCCTCCTGTGAGGAGCACGGGTGTTAAAAAACAATATCAATGGTCATAATGAATTTAATTAACATGATTGAAAAAATCAAGACCGTTCAACATTTGTCCTGGTTTAAATCACTTGCGCAGATGGAAACCTAAAGACGGCTGTAAGAAAGTGGAAATATCGACGTCAATTACGTTTTAGAATTGTAAGTGTGTGTGGTTGTGATGTTGTGTGGGGGGATGCGGGTGGGTGTTACGTAAAGAGGTGGTACGGGGCTGTGTGTAAGTTAACTTGAACCAACATTGATGTGGTAACAAGCGGTTATTATTTTAGCAAGTGTGCCAATCTCTATTGCAGCTAATCGTTATCTGTTTTTAAAACAGATTATGATAGGACATTTGATAGGGATATAGGATCGTATTCCCACTGGTCAAAAGAACTTTGCGTCGAGCAGTGGAAAGCAGTGGATCTAGACACTTGTGATCAAGACATCGTCAAGGATGTTGAAAGCTAAAGTCGTAAGTAATTTCCTTGCTTTGTCGAACATAATTTTTGATATAGATTATGATAAGCTGCAAAAGTGGTTGTATCTCCTAGTGTAGCTGGTCATACAGAGTTAGAAAGATTACATACACTCTTAATGAGAAAAACCGTATGTGATCAAAAACAAGACATATTGAATCTTTATTCAAATCACAATATTTCAAAAATGTACGCAGCAAAGATGTATCTGTACTTTACTCTCCTATGACCAAGTATCATTATCAATATCATTATGATCATCATACACCTTTAAGTTCGGGAGAGAGAATATATTCAAAAAGTATTTCAACTATATTTGTTCCTGCACACTGTCAGTTAACGCAAGACAGAAATTGCCATGTAGGAAAATAAAACAAACAGAGGCATTGGCAAACATTCCAAAAAATAATCTAAAATAACCTTATATTAAAATATCTATACATTCTAATGATTGATTTAATCTGTCTGAATCAATATTGGTCCGTCCATTAGCAGGCAGACACTTCCGATGATCATATTTATCATATGGCTGCGGTTCATATTTCTCTCTGGGTTTGTGTTTATTTGCATGTCTAGCCAACAATTCAATAAAGAACAAGCACTATAAAGAGGCAGCGGATGATCTAGCAGTTGTGTTGGTAATACATAACTACCTCTGTGTGGTCAACAATCTATCTGATAATTGCTTCATAACTTATTATTTACTTTATAGTTATGTGAGGGTCCCAATGTCTGATGTAGTCTGCCTCGAACATCCAACAATTGGATGATTTTTATGTCATCTCGTCCAATCTCAAACTAAGGTGAGCTTTCAGTACCACTCACCTTATTTTCATGAAAATAATGTGTAGCTTTTAACAATGACCTACCATCAACATACCTCATAGTTCTAATATTTCACTGACTGAAAGTCTGTCATTACATATTTAATCAACCATCGTCTACCACGTCTGTTTTTTGTAGCATGACTACCCAAGGGGTGGGTTATTGCAACCCTAACTTTTTCATACACTCCACCCCCCCCTCCATGATTTTATTTTTTTGTATCAATGGATAGGTAGGGATATCCAGGAATACAAAAAAATACCAACATCCACAGCACCTTTATGTGCCCACCACCACCACCACCACTAGGTAGACGGCAGGCGGCTAACTGCAGACTCAACCTTATCTACAGAAAACAAGCAGATCTCGACTATCAATCTGATTTGATAATTTTGAGTGTAAAATCCCAAACCCAGAAATGCAAACATGACGTTCACTTTGAATTAAAACCCAATCGCTTTTGCAACTCAATCCGAGAAAAAATAAGGTCTGCCCTTACACAGTCTCACATTATTACTAATCTGCTGCAAAAATTGAAACATTTACATCAGCTGACCACCACGTCTACACTGATCGTGTAATCAAGCCGCCGCGATGAAACGTAAAAGCCTCCATTTTTGAGAATTATCGAGCCACCTTGATGCAGAAATCATGCTTGTTTATTTGAAATCAAAACTGTAATTCTTGGCCATTATGTAACTGCCAGAAGCGATGAAAAACTAGACTGAGTATTTTCTTGTACTTTAAAAGAGAAAACCAACTTCTACTCAATAAGCAGGATTATGCCAGGATATGGGGGTATATGCAGCTAGTGAGCTGTATTTGGTATAAAATATATACCAGACATGTCTATGTTCTTCAAGAAATGCTCTTTACGAGACACGTATAGAATTCCCAAACAGTAACTAAGAGTACATTGTTTTCAACACTTGTTTTATAATGACAGGCTGCATACGAGCTATCGCAGTATACACGCCGTGTTTAGAGACAATCCTCTACATCCCCAGCTATTTATATCACAGATCGGCAGTCAAGTATGCATTCACAACCAGTTAAAAACAATTGAACAATACAAAGAAACTTTAAGCGCTATCACATAAATGCCTCTTGTTATTTCTAAATAAAGGTTCCCCATAGGTTGGTAATTAATTACTCAATCATAACCCTTTTTAAAAAAAGACTACAAAAAGATACAATAAAATAAACGTGTTTAGGCAACACACACCCCCCTGTTAACGTCCATCAAATCTGTTTTCACAATTCAACATTGAGCTTTGAGAAAAACAGATACGCGATATACAAGCCACATTTTACATGTTATTTCATGTCAACATCCATCAAGGAAGCCTACCGGTGTATTGGCTTCCTTATGTCAAAAAGGTTACTGGCAGGTTATTGATCATGTTCTTTTTCGGATAAGATAATGTTCCGACCAAGATAAAACAACGATATTTATTGTCCTCTAATGCACTGCCAGTTTTATTTGCAAGTCGCGGTGGAAAAGGCGATGTTTGGTGCATTGCACAGTAAAACGACAATACATTTTTCAGAAAACAAATTTACAGCAACTGACTATATTTTTGCAATAAAAGGTGATCACCAAGTGAAATTAGATGTTTGCGATAAAATTTCTGATACTAGCTTGATATGATTGTTCTTGTCACTTACTGAAGGTTTCCCCGTTCATTGGTCTCTAGAGAAAGATTATCACGCGACACATGGAACAGGGATTTCATTAGTAATTTGTCATCAGATAGAGACAATTTATTGCCTCCTTACATTCCTTATAGTGCGATACTAGGAACAGGTTGTCGTGCAACATAGATAAATTGAATCCACTTGTAGTTGTCACAGTTACATGCCAAGTTACATTCAAAACTACATTAATGTGTCTAGTAATGCCAAAGTCACACTGGCATATGATACGGCCTAGCTTACAATCATCCAAATTTATATAACATCCAAGCAGAAAAAAATAAGGAATATGCGGAGTAGACGAAAAGTGTATAATGTACTCCACACAATAGTGCGTTTGAATGCGCGCGTGTCGCACATTTATCGAGTAGGACTAATTAATTGATTTTCTTTCCATGTCAATTTGTATGCATAGCTTATGATTGACAGGGATTTTTTGCAAAAGAGCCTTTGAAGTTGTTTCTTGTTACAGGATCATGAATACAATGCGTTGTCCCTTGCACAATCAATTGCGCAGATGTTGGACGTTCATACTTGTCCAATAGACTCAACCTACAGTTTCATTAAAAGTGGGGGCATCAACGTCAGCATATGCACTGAATTCGTCCCAAATCTTAGTATTTATCTTAGGTTTTCTATGTTACACTCTTTGTACATTCACAAGCCTAGAGGACAGATATCACGTAACAGTCCAACAATCCACTATTACAAAGCAGAGACACAACTAGGTCTCATTTATCACCCAAGTCTACATATGTCACGGCAGAGATATGGACGTCACAGAAATGGTGAACCAGTATCAATAAATGGCGCATGAATACAAAAATCTAGCTATCCAATTTATTTTTTCTCCAATTAGTTTCGTTGTTTTTGTACACTTTTTCAAAAGTCACGCTTATTGAGTTATATTTTTCTGCAGTTTACAAACATGATCCAGATATATTGGGTACTGGACCATTTTTTGGCATAGAACATTTAATAGTAATGTACTTGCATTTATACTTTGCCAATTCACATACCAATGGTTTTGCAACTTTGTTATTGATCTGTCTGTCAATCTAAACTGACATCGGTAGCATTTACAAAAACACATCGTTTTCTGATATGACTAAAACACTAAAGACTTTTACATGAAAGAACCAGTCATCACTTTCATTTTTGTGACACGATCAAGGGAAACGGGTTACTTATCAGCAAGTTGTTCAAAATAATCAACATTTCAATCAAAAATGCTGCACTTTTTGTTCCAAAGTTCATTACAATTTGACATAAGGTCAAAGATATATGAAAGATCTTAAAACTTTAAATATCTTCAACATAGTAGAACATGAGAATGTATCATCTATTCTAGCCTATCAATCTAAATAAACATGCACTGACTCGTTTCTTTTAATCACGTATTATTTTCTGTTTTCGTCATTCAGTCGTTCAGTTTCGTCATTCAGTCAGTGTGGCTGTCTGTGACTTGAAGATATACCCTACATGAAATGTAATCACAGATGCCTAGATCATGTAGTACTCTAACAACACATATCCTGGTAACAACGGGGTTTACTTTCAATCAGACTTTACTGTCACCAACTAGTATTTTGTCTGATTTCCCCATTACTGCTCGAAGTAATAAAACCCCATCTGCGTAGAACGCACACAATTTCCTCCAAGAAATTAATGGAAAACAAGAAAGGTTCAATGCAATCCCGGAAACACTTGAAAAAACAACCACATATTTTAGTTAAAGGTACATCACGTTTTCTTAAATATTGTGTGTGTAATTGCCAAGATACCCTTTGTAAAAGTCATTCAAATCCTAATTTGAGTCGGGGTGTGCACGGAAGAGGGTATTTCATCTCTATAGTTAGCAGACATCTTTCTGCGGAGGTCAAACTGGTAAGGAACACATGTGTATGCTCAATCCCATGATATACAACAACCATTGCCGTCTAATTTTAATATCATAATTCTAAAAATGTGCGTCTGACATAATACATAAGCCACCATTTCTGCAATACATGATGGTTTGACACGCAACCACTTTCTAACTGATAACATCATGTGATGCCTATCAATGTATGCAATGCATGCTAGTTAGAAATGCAAGCACACCCTAACCGATAACTTCATTTGCTGCCAATCCATTTCCTTATCTGTTTATCAATATCGGTTCAATTTCAGAAAGTGCTATTGATAATACCATGAATCATGAAACTCAGAAAAACATCCAAGATTGTCAGCATACCTGTTTAATAAGAATCTTACTTATTCAACATTTCACAATTTTTTTATATTTTTTTTTCAGGATTATAATTATCTTTGAAAGCTTTTACACATCTGATTTGTTCACCTTTCCAGATCAACATTTGAGGACACGTTCCTCATCTATCAACTTGACATATTGACGATATAAAAACATTTGACTCTAAAGATAAAATCTGATGCATAATAATAATTTAAAAAATAATAATAATCGGGATTTATAACGCGCCATTTACCAGAGAGTCTGTTCTAAGGTGCTGTACCTCGCTACTGGTAAATTGTCACAATCAGATCACTTCATTTAGGAAATTACAGCCGTCTCCAGCACATATCGTATTAGTACCTATGTTGTGATATTTACCTTATAATTTCACTAGCAACTCCCCAATACCCATGGTTGGGAAAGTTTTTGATGTCCAAACGTATGCTAATATGTTGATGTAGGAGGAAACCGGATCGCCAGAGAAAACATACCAGCAGACAGGTGTAGACCGGCTAACTATATTCACATACAGCTACTGGCAGCTGCATTGGTGAAAGGCAAGTTTTGAGCACTAAACTAACATGATCACTATCTTCTAAACAAAACATTATTATTTGTCTATCAAATCAGCCCTTTTTATTAAATCAAAAGGCAACAACTGTTACTGTATATGGTATAAACTGTATATGACATACTTCCAAAAACATTTGGGAGCCTAGGTTTGTTGGTTGTGTTAACCTGTTTCCCCATCCTATTTTTTTGTTTTTAATATATATGTATACATGTGCTATGAGATAGTCAGGGGCTGGGTACTTTCTACCTTCGTCGCAAATTATAGTCGCACACAAGACACACACGAGAGGGTATCATATTCATCTACAACAGTGTTTGCATAGCATGTACGTTTAAATATTCTTCACGGTGCGGCGGGCATGTGGCTCATCTTTCCTATTAATTTGCTACTTCCGTGGTTAAATCAACGTGATCATAATGGCAACAACCTTGCGTTCTTAACTTTGCAACATGTACACCCATGAGGGGTATTTATATGCAGGTATGATTTTTTTTGTTCATATTATGTTTATAGCAACTCTGACTACTCAACTCTCCTCATTGGACCAGCCGGTGAGGGCAGCATTACGTTGTAGGAAGCATAGCATTACAAATTATATATATACCGATGACCGGTCATGCTTATTTTAAAATATCATATTTATTTTTGGTGTATACCCTTCTGATATAAAATGTATTTTTGAACTCAATAGATATCCAATACACACTGTTGCATGTAATATTATATATAAAATATTGTATTCATATTATGGAAAGTGATTTTTACGAATGCTTCAGTACATGATAACTGTTTGGTTTTAATGCCAATTGTCTTGTTTGTTGTGTTACTTTGTCGGGCAAAAGACAGAAGTAGCATGATGTCATGTTAAAATCACTAGATCCACAACAATATTTAATTTAATTAATACTTTAAACAAATGACCTTTCTACACTGAACGACTCAGCCACGATGGCACACCATATTTTGACTTACATAAGTTCACCTCACAATACAGATTTGCTGACTTTATAGTGCCCTTTCCCCTTTTATTTCCCGGTACATGGGTATGGTGGAAAAGAAAGAAAAAAGAGAAAATTCAGACCCTTCATATATTGTACTCCATATGACTTATAAATCTTGCACGTTCAGATACAGTCGTGTATTGTGTATAATGCATCACAATAACAAATGCAAACTGGTTCTATCCAAAACAATTTTATGAGCTGGAAAGTAGCTCATTATATAAGCGGGAAAGTAGGTAATATAACTTTTGCAACATCACCCAGTTAATATTTGGGTTGTGAAAATTCCTAAAGCTTAATGAATCGAAATGACCCTTATGAATAATGATTGGATATACAAAATACACAAGACGTATGAAATAGATTTGCAATATTTGGAGCTTCACCTCAGTAACACGCACGACAATGCAAATTAATTAAAAGTAAAGAATTACATTCATCCCCTTCCAGTCCTAAGATCTTCGTGTATCCTCCATGGCTGAGAACTCTCAGTTATGTCTGGCTGGCTGTGAATGGTACTTTCACTACTAAGATCTTCGTGTATCCTCCATGGCTGAGGACTCTTAGAAATGTATGTTCTGTGGATGCTATTTGGTCCTACAAATAATATGCTAAAAAGAAAAGGGAACAATATTAGCGCTTGAGACGAAAAAATTCACTTACAAATAAGTCAGATTTATAAGTTATCGGAAAAGGGGACAAGTCAAATGTACATTTCGTTACCGTGTGACATTTTTAACATATAAACATTTTTAAAGAAGAATTACCCTTTCCTTCACGACTTCTCCTTAACAACACATTTAAAGAAGGGGCACACCACCAGCAAATGTTCTCACATATCAAATCGTGTACGTTTAGTAGTAAACAGAAACCCGTATCTAGACAACACTTTTGTCCTTCAAATAATTGATGTACGCCATATATTATACAGGATCAAAGATACATGATAAAGGCTTGCCCAAGTGACAGGTTACTTTACAGCTCTTATACCATGTTTACAGTTTGCCTCAAGAAAACGGAAATAAAGGTCTGGTTTCAAACCATCATTCACGTTAGAGACAAACATATTTATAATGGGATGCTCACATCTGTCTATAATTTCCCTATCATTTTGAAGCATAAATGTGCAGTAATTGGAAACTGAGGTACAACGTAGCCAGTTTGGGTTTAAGCAAAGACTGGGAGGGTACATGATGTCCCGAGGAAAAACCCAAATATACCACTCACGCCTAACTGGTGACAAAAAAGTTGAGGGGTCGAAATTGACCAGTTTCAAATCTTACCAAATTTTAGAAACTCCGTTATGCGGTTACGTTAAAATCGTCGTTTCGGAATAAAGAAAAATCTTTATTCAGGTGGTTTTCAGAAAAGGTTTGGTTAGTTAGTGCTACTTATATTGTAAAAATAAATCAACTTTATATAACTTGTCAGAAGATGTTGTTATCATAAAGATAATCTAAAGTACTGATACGTGTGCAACTGGAAAAAACTGACATGCCCTACATCAGACTCCATTTTATCTGATCGCATGACATTTAATTCCCTAATTCATTGTGTTTCCTAAGGTGTTAAAATATTGTTTCAATTTATTACATCAATAAAGTAAGTGATAAGCGAGTGGAGTAGACAGCAAGCTTGAAGATCATAAATAATAGAGCTAGATCTTTCTCACACGTAATGGTTTATGTATACATGACGCCGGCTGCGTACCAATGCATAGCGTGTGAATGCTTGCAATTCTACTGTCTTGTGTTATGATCTGTCGGGTTTTATTTATCTAGCTATTCATCAATGACAACATATTTTATTATAATAATCAGATTGGTGGGATTTGAGATGAGTATAGTGAGGTGTTTCCCGGGTGTTCATGACAACTATTAACTATGGCTTCACTACATGAGACATGAATGTTAATTAGTAAGTAGAGTATGTATAGTAGAATGTGAAACATGGCAGAAGTATTTAACTGGTGGCAAATGGTATTAGACAATACAATAATGATTTCACCCTCTTTATGTCATTATGTGAAATCAGAGGTGTTTTTTCTGGGTCAGGGTATTTTGGGAGCTGGAAAATACCAAGGCCCTAAAAAACGGCTATTATTACCCAATGGCAATGACCAAACTTTCGCAAAATTATTATTGTCATGAATAACAAATTAAATCAATCCAATCGTTAGGTTCAGGTTATAATATATTTCCGTGTACATGTATGTGATGCATTCGCGCCGGATGCTTGCTTGGCTATGGCTGCGTTCACGCAGAAGTTACCGTTTCTTGGTAACAACCCACGATGTCGTGCATGTAAAATGGGATTATTATTCTGGGAAATGGGAACAATCACATTCGATCGCACTATTACACAGGTTGTTAATGTTAAACACAAAACAGGGACATACATTTTCAAGTAAGGGTAAATTTATAAGAAATATATATTTGAAAGATAACAAATATATTGTTTAAATTTGAAGGTAATCATAGTAGGAAAAAGATTCCGTCATTGATTATGATCTTTGTATAATGCTAAGGTAAGTGAGTGGCCTTGAGAGTGGTTCAATGAAGCAACAGTTACTAATCGTACAATGAACAATGATGGTAACAACATACTTATCAATTTCATTTATTAAAAGATAATAGTGTAATAGTCTTATTTGTCGGGTGTATCACATAACGACGTATCTTAAAATGGGGTGCATAACATAGTGACGTATCATGATCATGAATAAAAGGAAAATGAACTTCCGAAATTTAGTTTTGCTCTAAAGTGGATTTAGGCCGTTTTGGAACAATAACTAGCCAACTACACGTATTCAATCCCACGTATAATAAAGAGCTAAATTTCAAAAGGCTATAGATGCACTTTTAAAAACATTTAAGTACCTTTTGATAATTAGTCTTAATATAATATATAGTTTCGATAAATTGATCTATTTCTTAAAACATTTGTTTAATTTCAACACACCAGGACCCAATTTATTATGCTTTGCTCCAAAAGACCCAAAAATCCACGGCAACGTTGCAAATGAGAATGTTGGTGATGTTTGCACTGTTAATGAAAGTCGAATAAATCTCTTAATTTAAACAAAGTGCGAACATAACATTCTTGTTAATTGTAGTTTAAAATTATGTCACACTGTCCCACAATTCCACCTTCCAACCAGCCCCTCGTAAACTTAGACCCTTTTGGAACTAAACTGCCGTGGATCTATGCCCTTTTGGAAACAAACTAAATATTTTAGGTCCTAGTGTGCTGAAATTAAACATTTGTTTGAAAAAAGGGTTTATTTCATCTAGACTACTATGTAAAGACTACCTTTTGGTACCAAACCTCAATTTTGACCTAAAGTTGACTTAGATCCTTTTGGAGTTTAGCTCTCTGTTTGTTGGGAAGCCTTTTGATTTCAAATCCGTATCTTAACAGCAACCATTTGCTTCTTGGTCTCCATCCCATCACATCAATTCTTGGATCTATCAATGTATATAATCATCACGTCGTTAATAGGTGTATCAAATAAGATGGGCTGTTTCGAAATCCCTTCAAAATTCAAAAACATCCATGACAAGTCATGTTTCCCCGATTTTTCCATTAAACACTTGCAGTGCTAGCATGCGAAAGTGCATGCCCGGACGTTTTTCTGAAATAAACATGCACTAAAAGCAAAATCCCAATGCCATTGTTAAATAAGAAAATTATAATTTATTTAACTTTTTTCTTATCAGTTTTCAATTTTAAAATAATAGTCTATGTAATCCCATTACTTTAACTACCACGTTTCTTATACATGACATTAATTTGCGGGTCCTACACCTTTAAATTCAACTTCAAAGCTATTATATCAACTTCTAGGCTACTGTACCAGTTATTCTATCTAAGCAAGACTCTCTATCTAGCAATAATACACTCACTAATTTAGCACTAACTGTATTGCTACATGACAGTGCAGACACAAAGTGAACACGACATTGTGCTACAACTTATTCTCCCAATACAATTAAGGAAACATCAAGGTACACTGTGCACCAAGCTTTGGAGACTGTTCTTGTAGTAAGGAAGAAAAACTTCTTTCCATGTCACACAATTGAAACAAACCCTTCTACATCATGGTAACACATCATCATCAATACAATTTAATCTCGATTTATGTCTTTTTTCCCCTTTTTTTAGTGTTAAATTATTTGTTGCTTTGTCTGTGTCTTATCCCTGCCTGAGATCGGAATGGATATCCGTTGTTCCGAGGCATTGTATGTTATCTTCTTTTGTTATTTAATCATTATGATCTATATTTATATATAATAAAACAAGGAAACGGTAAAAACATGAGAGACTGATAAACTCAACAATCCTGGTTTACACAACACCATATCTACAACTCATTTAATATTCATTTTTTGACTAATAAACAAAACAACAGTGCCATCTACCATGGTAAAATTATAAACAATCCAAAAAATGTCAGTTAGTTGTTGGGCCATGAATTTCATAAAAACGAGCAAAAGTACAGTTGCCATTGGCACCAAACACTGAAGGCAACACAATTTTCATTACACAAACAAACATTCAGTATAAAAAAAGAAATCTAGATAACTCTGATTCAGACTGGGTTATTTTATCTAATACAAAATAACTACAAACCCTCAAACCCTGACTTCCCAAGAGCATAAATTTGCACAATCTCAGCGACAAATTACCCGACAAGTGTGACGTGAAGAGATCATGTTCCTATCAAATGTGTTCCTTTAAGTCTACTGAGAAATCAACGCGACATGTTGTACAGAAAGAAGAACTGTGGGCTCTGAAGAAGTTACAAGCTGAGTATAATAGTGTTGTGGCTGTGTAAAGGCAGTCCCACGGGTGATGGTATACGATGTCGAATTCTGAAAGAGAACAACAAAGTGTTTAAGGGGGGAGTCTAGGTTGATTTGGACCACTTTTTGAGATCACTTTTCGCAGTGATCCCGAGGGCTTACCAGTTAATGTTATATGTCACCTGAAAGCTTAGGTCAAGACGTTTCAAACAACATGTGTTTTTTAAATCTGGTTGCCATGGTAACCACGCAAGG
>JAUMTS010604367.1:0-12898 GCA_032273385.1 Ophiopholis aculeata | reverse complement strand
AATTCTTCACAAACTTTTATCAAAGTTTACCTATTTATTGGTTAAAATTCGCTGTTTATTAACAATCCCATAATATTTGAAAGAAACCACTTTTTGGCATTTGTTTGGTTGCAAATTGTAGGGAAAATACTTTTCTTTACATTAAACATGTGCCCGACACACAGCGCTACTTATTTTTAGCAACATGAGCTCCTATCCACTGCCATCTCCATTGTTTTGTTTGAGCAATCCAGAACTTTCCACAAATTGACTACCTAGCTACTGAAAATAACTTTACTCCAATAACCCTGAGGCCCTGACCTTTGGCCCTGACTGGGTGGACAATTGTTATTGTGATACCATTTTATAAGAAGGGGTGATTTCTGGTTCGTGTGTATATAAAAATGTTTTTTAAACATCTTTCGAAAGTCCTAAATACCAAAATACCATGGATTATAACTGCAATACTTATCAGCCAACGGACAGGAATTGATTTTTGTATACAACGAATGCCACGATTGAAAATATAGCAGTACTTTGATGGTCAGATATTTGGCTATTCACATCATCATGCATAGGCATCGCACAGCACAGACACGGGGGATATGACTGCATGGAATATCAACAGTGGATGAAGGATTTCATTTCAGTTGAGTTGTGTATAATTGTAAATCAACTCGTCTTTAATGATATCTTATGTCCGTTTTGTTGAAAAATCATCGATGGCAAATAGGAATAATGGACCCACATTTAATGATTCATGATTTATAGGTAAGAAAAAGTACAAGACTGGTTAGATTGGTTAGTAAACAATTTTGAACAATGAAAAACACAAATGACAAAACATATAAAATAAAGAAAATGGCATGCATGGCAAATCATAATAATCATGCATTATAATTATAGAAGTATAATGTCAATACACATAGAACCAGAACTAATTAAATTACACCCTGTTTTCATTAATAGAACAGGTCCAACATGTCCAAAGGTCAGTTGACCAACTACCCCTAGAGAGTTGCAGGGGTCACTTCTGGACACTGCTTGTCAGTATGCTCAGGCATTATCTTTTTTTCAGAAAACAAGGAGTCTGGTATCAAATTACAAATGCGTTTTATTCATAAACGAAGCACTTTAAAAATTTAAAAAAATTGGTTATGAGAAATATTTATATCAGAGATTAATCATGTAAAAAATTAGCAGAATTTAAAAAATATGAATAGCGAATGTGTCTATTAATATGTTCAAGAAAAGTCAATAGCTTAGCTTCCTGCTAATCAAAATGTAATAATACATGATAATATCACATCAGTATTTAAATAAATCACTAACTTACGCATCTTTTCGAATTTTACAGCTCACAGTTCACAGTTACCGGGCCATATGTCATGAAAGAACAGGGGGATACTATCATTTTCATCTGAATATGGACTCAGTATAAAGAAAGAAAGAAATGAATTTACGCAGTACTATTGACAAACTATGTATGAGAGCGATTTTAAAAAGACGGCATTTTTCATTCATGTTTACTCTAAAACGTGCCAAATGAAGAATATTAAGATGTATCATTCAAGTTTAGCTGAATAAAAAATCCTCATGTGTATAAGATGTGTCGTCTATCAATATAATGTTTTAACCAAAATGCCATGAGCAAATTGAGATATAGATTTCAAAGTGTAAGCTCGTAGTTTGCTTAGTCTATTTTATTAGCAGCTCAGCTTAAACGAACTTGATATCAAACATCCATTTCATTTAACTAGAGAGGAATATCTGTTCTCTTGTGTATAAAATCTACATCTACATTTTTATGGAGCAATGCGAGTAGTGAGAAGAAACAGTTCAGGGCAACATCATTACACTAGTTTTCTTTGAATTAGCATTTTTGAAAACATGTTACAGGCACTGGGCTGCTCTGATAATGTAATACTATAAAATATAAACTAACGGAGTCATAAATTATTTCAAAGGTTTATTGCATCTCACAATCTCAGTTCCTTTTAAATTTAGTATATATTTACAAAACACACGTAGATAAATCCTAAGCAATTAACTTAGGACTAAGTCTGAATACAGATAACGCGATAAGGCACATCAGTCTAGTGTTTAATCTGAATTATTATGTCTTACACCGTTACTCTGGTTTTAAGATCCATCATTTCTTATATACACGACATGTATCAAACAATTATTTGTCGAATTTTAACTTAAAGGGCTTTTTCTTTCGGAATCAATCCCCTAGAGCTTACTTAGCTATGTAACAGAACAGATTTACGTAATTAAAATGGGGCGGAAGTGTACATTGGTCATGGATTGTAGGTTATCTTCTGTATAATTTACTTATTATGTAGTTTGCTTCAAAAGAGGCAAATGCTGAACAAAAAATCCTGGAATAACATGTCGTAATATGAATCCAATACTCCAATCAAGTTTCACGTACGATGAAATTTAGACGCACAAAATGCTTTATACAGATATTTAATGTATAGCTATTCAATTGAATACAGCTGCTGTAGCATCATAAATATAACCTGATACCTGTTTATGTTCTTTCGTAAGTGGCAGAAAGCTTTACATTACTTTTATTGTGCATTTGCCTCTTTTTATTAATCAAGGATTGCACGTGCACTGCCGAATTTATAATGAGTCTGGTTATTTTCTTAATGCTGAAACAATCTAAAGATGTATTGTTTCTTCTTGCTTATCAAACGTAAGACAAATAAAACAAAATAACTGTACCTAGACCGCAGCTGATCTTTGCAACGACAAAAACAAAACGTTGCAACTTATTATGTTTCTATGATGTATTGAGTACGCTTTGAAGACATTGTAAATGCATTCTTTGTAAGTAGAAAAACAAATATTATAGATTCCAATGATATTACTTATTCAACATGTTCTTATGGTAACCGTTCCAGTGTCGTATTACTAGCCCAATCACTATTCGTGACAAGACTTTTGATCGTGACCTTGCATAAACTACCTGAACAATCTATGAATATATTGCTTCACACTAAACTGGTATGCAACATGTGTTTCTGTCCCATAGTACTTGGCAAAACATTCTACTAGGCTTAAAATAACAGCATGTCTGGCCCAGAACGTGGAATTGAATATGGTTATTGCTAAAATGGAAAGATCTAATACGTCCACCCATGTCTAAATTGAGTGTCCGTGTGTGAAAAAGATCTAACGGAGAAACCTAAAATTTATTGTTGAGGCCGATATCTGTCCCTCGCTTGAAAAGTTGTTCCTCATCTAACATAAATTATCTACGTTTCCCTAAAGGGTGCGCCGTGTTTCACAGAATGTGCCTGAACTCACACGCTGCAGGGAGAAATCGATCATGGGCCTCAGCTCACTAGGGATATTTCCAACCTGGTATTGCTTTATCAGTTCTAAATTGTCTTGCTTCAGTAAGGCCTTGTAAGCATTTTTAAATTAACAGGAATCGATCAGGTTTCTGAGCTGTTCGCTGTCGTTACTCTACCTTATAGAGAGTAATGCAAATAAACGTATGTGTGACCTGAATGGAGTCGGGTAATGTGAAAATAATTGAGTATTTCATGGAAGATGTTGTGTTTATTAGTATGAATGTGTTCAGACACTTCATTAGGTGATGTCGTGCTGGCTTTACTATGTATTCTGACCTAATGCTTTCAATACACATTTCCAATAACTGTGTATAAACGTAAACCAGTCGCAGCTATCATTTACTAATTTGGAATTTAAATTAATTAAAGAGTATCCAATACAAGGACCTCATACATAACAAGTTATATGGATTTTAAAGGCTTTAAAATCAATGATATGTTTACTTTCAAATGAATACACGACAAAAAAAAATATATAATTTAAAAATAAAACTATATAATATATATAAGATCACTTTTCACTATAGATATAATGTAAAAAGCAATATTTTAAATATATACTCCAATCTTCACATTTTATATTGGGACCTTTAAAAGTAATACTGTTTTGTGATGTTTTACTTAAACATGACTGTTAAGAAATGTATTCTCAAATCCGTAAAGCAATGCATTCTCAGACATAAAAGCAGCTTCAAATCACTATCCATTAAAGTAATTTATTTTGAAGGATGTCTGTACATTACGTACAAATACCCATACTAAATACTCATCATCTAAAACCACACATCGATAAGGCACTTGCAAAACATCCCATTAGATTTCCCTATAACTAGCCTTTCATCACATGTTAATTTCTTCTCGAGTATAAACAAAAACGAGAGAAAGAAAATGCAGTGTATAGTAATTAATTCTCGGAGAGAGGCAATTTCTTGCTAAGTTGTCAACGTTGGTTGACAAGGCAGTGGAAAGCTAGATTTGATGTCTATACTAGCAGCGCAAACATCTCAACGCAATTGATCAGAGTGGGGAAAACATAGATTTGTACTGTTGAATGACGATACTTACAACTTGAATTTTAATTAAGGGAAGTGCAAACCTAAAAATGGTGTAAAGTATCGAGCTCTGCAACTTTTAAACTATTAATGTGATGTATATCAAAGTATACATTTTGGAAATGGAATTTAGTCAGAAAATCTATTTATGTCATCCAATTTGACCGATGGTCTAATTTTTTGAAAAAATCCCTAAAAGTCACTTTTTTGGCTCAACACTTTTCCGACAAGCTTCAAAAAATAATTTTGAGTAAAAAAATCCCAAGTTACTTGACTTGTAAAGACAGATGTCTAGGAACGGTTTTCTCAAATTGTCATCTAATCTGTTTTAAATTTTGACGAAAAGGTGCCAAAAAAGTTTTTCAAAAAGCAAAAGAAGTCACTAAAGGCGAGGTTATAGTCGTAAAAAAGACATTAATCTTGTTCATTGCATTACCAAGACATAGTCATGTTGACAAAAAGTGGGCCGATTATATATCACAAATATTCAACAATATATACCCAAATGGACGACCCATCTTTACAAGGACTTTTGCCTACAACAGGTTTAAGATAGTATTAAAAGTTTACAAATGCGTGAAATATGAATGAATGACTAAGAAAGTAATTTCCAGTATAACTGCAGTAATTCAGAAATATGAACATGCTTTTTGGAAAGTAACTCTCCATGAATACAATGCATCGCAGGGCAGTGCATCAGTAATATATCTCCTCCCCCCAAATTGCCCGTATTCATTAGGAAGAGGAAACGATTTAGTACTCGAACGTGCTGGTGCACACGATATCAAATTACCTCCGTTTTATTAACTACATTGTAGAATGTAAACCTTCTCTATGCCACGCTGCAAAGTAATCATTTGTATACTAACTAAATGACGGTTCGGCTCTGATTTTTTTAAATGCACATATCAACTTTTATTTGAAACATTTTGCAACACAAATACCAGTTACTGTAAATATTTGAACTATGTTATGCTATATGTTTAGTATGAAAGATTAAAACAGATAAGTATTACACTAAGCTGCTGTGCCTGCAAATTATTAACTTATTATTTGCAATTCGTTAATATTATGGTGTGAAAGTATACCTGCAAAATGTAGCAAAACAATGTTTTTCTGCTTGAAATATCATTAAGTGTTACACCACTGAAATTATGTCGAGGCATGTCTATACTTACTACACTAGATTTTAAAATAAACAAGTCGGACTATTGCAATTATAGAATCGCCTCTGCAACTGATTTCTGAAAACATAATGAAGGTCAAATTTGCTTTGGTATGAAAATAGAACAAATGATAATAGTATCGCTGGTTTGAATGTCGGGTAATTATTTCAAGCAAAGTAAATTAGACTGCATCGGAGTGAATGACATTTTTACAATGTAAATGCGACGTTAACGCAATTTGCATTTCATGACCAGAATTGATAATCTGATTAGCAAGTTATTCTTAAGGTGTGTAGTTTCAGAATTCAAATTGAACACAGATTTAGTGAGTTTACATGCGTGGTATCATCAGAATATTGCAGTGCCGAGATTTAACGCATCCACCAGTTAACTATATATTTGTATTATTTAGAGCGTAGGTTGACGAAAGACTGACCCTTACTGCAACTGGGCACCTTGGTGAATGAAATAAGCAATAACTCAACTCGGAATGAGATTTCATCATGGACCGCGTAATAACATTTAATATCGACAATAAAGGCAGGTTAAATTACAAAATCTAAACAATGCCGTGGTCAAATTGGTCAGTCGAGTTGGCAAATTGTGTTTTTCAAGTATTTTCAAATGATTTTAAGGGTCATACACGATTCCAAAAAGTACATTCTATGCTACCATTTCAAATTAGGGTATTATCAGATTTTTTTAAAGACAATAAAATATGTGACGCTTGATTTAAATGTACTTAGTGATATATATTATCATATCGATGTGTGTGCTTATGTGGTTTTTTTTTTGCAATCTACAATACAATCCAGTCTCAGTTGCAAAGAATAACAGGTGTAAGCTTAAGATGCCATTCAACATACATAATACATGTATTTGTGACATTTTAGAAGTGTTTATAACATATGTACGTCTTTTCCTTTGCTTTTTAAATATGTTTGCCTAAATTTCCCTACAAACATATATCACAGACTTGTTTATCATTATTCCATTCACACTGATTAAATATATTTGCAAGCAAGACAGGTATGCAAATGCAAAAGCGATTCATGTACCAGTAACTTACATTTAAAAAGTTGATATTTAAATCTTACGAATGCTCACTGAATGATAAATAATGTGTTTTTTTTTACCTCACTTTAGTTATCCTGCTTGCAAATCATCATTCCATACAACCTCTGTGGTACCTTAAATCATGTACAATAGGTATTTCTAAAAGAGGGTTCTATATCGCTTAGCCATGCAACATAATCTTGCTATAGCTTTAGGATAGAAATCAAATACGGACCATTGCCTAAAATAGGTGTTCGTATATGTTACTGAATCAAATGCACATAGTTTACAATTTTACTACAACTTATGCTGCTATGTGTCCTCGATCGAATAGCTGTTCTACAACCAACACCAATCACCTTCCGTGCCTTCAGGCTGCGCCGTATTTGGAAGAACACACTTACTCTTATGTAGGAAGAGGAAAACATTGAAGATAAGTTTCGCTGAAGGGATTTCTAGCCATCTTGTTTTGATCAATTCTATCCTTCAGCAGCTTGTACACCCATTATTTGCTCACTGACATGACTAAGGTTTTGTCCAGAGGTTAAAAAAATAACGAGAATCGACTACGACCTGAAGACGTTTGCTCTTGGACAAAAAAAAAAACATTTGCTTTGCCATCTACAATAACACTTTTTAACATCCTTGAGTGACCTTAACATAAGACTTTAGAGACATTTTCAGAAAAGACTTTACCTCATCGTGCATTGAACTGTATCAATCTGTAAAGTTGTATGATTTGTTATTGTTGAAGTATTTTAAAATATTTAAAAACAACCAATGTACTCATTGAGTAGCTATTGTTTTGGTTTATACTCTACTCCTTGAATGATTTCCCAGAGTTATAAAAAATACAATATCTGCAATCTAATCAATAGTTGCTGTTACCCTAATTTATATCTTCTATCAATTTACCATTAAACAGCTCGATGCGAAGTTAATATTTTTAACACCCTAATAGCAGGATTATTAAATCAAAGCAACTGTATCAAACCTAACCACTTGTCATAGCTCCATGTTTGTGTTCAATAAACATTATTTACCAATATATTATACTATGTCGTACAATGAGAAACAAAAACAAACATTTTATTTTCTATATTTTAAAGTTACAAACTCAGTCATCATAAAAATGTTTTTATTGCTAGATATATTTTTCATATCCAGGGATACGACTTGTATTCGAGTATGCATGTTTTAAGAGGTAGTTTTAACTACCCCAGAGACACACAGGTATACTTACTACAGAAGCGCGTTCAGTTTGTGCTTGTTAAACGTCCACAATCAATTGCCTCATTATACAGTCGAGTCAGATACAGTTACATTCTGTATTTTTCTTAGACCACTTGGTTCTCTACCGTGACGTAGTCACCCCTTTTTGCGCATGACTGAGCACATATCCCAGAGCTCATCAAGCGGCCGCTGAACCTTCTTAACACTTCCCGAAAGAATCGAAGAGCGGAGTGTTGATATCAATTCTCGACTGACCCGTTGCTGTAATGCGAGCTATCCTACAAACACCTGCCTAACATTAATATGATATCTAAACAACGTTTAAATCAAGGTACATGTCTGACCGTCAGAGCTGCATGTTGCAGAAGGATATAACATTCCCAAGGGGATATCCATTACGTAATGTCATTATATTTTGTATTTCGTCGTACGTCTAAAACTGTTACCACTGCTTTCGTTAGCTCTCGACACTAAAACTTGTAATTGTTGAATTGCCATACCTTAATAGGAATCGCCCCTTACCTGTGCGTGCTTGTGCACATGTTTTGCGTATTTGATTTAAAGTTGTCCACCTATTTTTACTAGCCGTAATAAATACAACTTAGACGTACATCGGAATATGGACTATTAACCACTTTATAGCGCCAGCCCTGATCAATGTGGACGTTGACGATTATATAAAACAACTTTTCGAATTTGTTCAGCCGCAATTTCCGACTCAAAACATTTAAATCACGCACGATGCACTTGTCTGTTACTTATATAACATTACACCGAACGTGGACACTTGTCCGTGATTTTATCTCGGACAAGATTGAGCTGCTGTAATATATAGCAGACGTATTGCCCATACAAATGTAATGAGCAGGATAGCGAATATTGTGAAACTTAATGTCCTTTAAAGCGTTTGGCTTAGATCATACATTGTCACCGTTTTTGAACGTCTCCACATACTATATAAGTAGTTATGTTTGACGGTGTGATTTTTTGTTTGTTGTTTTTTCATATTTTGAATAACAGTTTATTCATGGCATCCTAATTTTATGGCTGCGTCAAAATTGCTGTACCCGCATTGGAGAACAGATGAAACTGAGGTAAGGTATTAAATTTGAATTTGGTAAATTGATCAAAACTGATCATTGGAACACATTCATAACATAAATACAACTTCAGTAAATACATACAAAAGTATACGTTTTAAAACAGCTGTAGTACTATTCTTGACGTAAACGTGGTGCCAACCAGCATTATTACAGTTATTCAAAAGTGTAAACACAAGGTTTTATTGATATCACTGTACTTTTGTTATTAATATAGCGATATTAGTTGAATATAACAGTGATTCAACCCATCCCCCGTTCCCTGTATTAATTCACAAAGTGAAGGAAGTGTACAATTACTCGAGCGTGCTTAAACAAAGCGACTCTTTTAAAGAGATTTTGTTGCATTGGCAAATAAAGTGTTTTCTACGCTGAAATCTGTTTAGTTTCATTTTAACTGAGTTATCATTTGGCACTACTTCGAATGCTCATTTGAAGTGAAATTGAAGTGTAGGTATCACATCTACATATAGTTACTGGAAATATTAAAATACATTTTAGACGTTACTTTCAGTGCACTCATTGCGACTTAATACTTCCAACTCATTATTAGATTATTCTTTAGTATGATGAATGATAAGTATGATCCTATTACCTGTGCAGAATAATATGTCTTCAAATCTAGTAAAAGGAGAATTGTCTGTTCAGGAAGTGTTACATTTACTAACCGCTACATTATTAATTACACAAGACCCTAAGCTAAACAGACTAACTCGAGACTTTTTTATGCAAGTGCTTTTGCAAAACATAGTAAAGGTCAAATTTTATGTAGTATAGAAACACCGACATGATGATGTGAAATTCGTGAAACTACTCCATAAAAAAATCAATGAGAAAGATTGAAACATTCACTTTACTCGAGTAAATGTTTCCATTCAGGAAAAGTGTGTCGATAGCATCATCACTTAAAACTACGTGTGGAAAACCTCGCATTAACTATGTTGAATGGTAACTGTTGTCCATTACAACTACTACGTAGCCTTTGTTTCCGTTTAAGCGTTACATTTGCAGGTAGAGAGTTAAATTTCGTTTAGTCTTTTGCTAGGTATTTTCCAAAACGTGTAATATATCTACCCATAGCTACAGGACAAAAACACATTGCTTAAACTAAGATGTCTGTATATGTAACTAAATTAAAGGAAGGAAGTTACAGTTTCACTACTTAGTACTGCTATCGGTCCTTGGCTTTGCTAGTTGTTCTCTGTCTAACACCAAGTACTTCCCATTGCCTTGAGGCTGTGTCATATTTTGCAGAACATGCTAAACTATCAAAGTAAATTTCGCTCAAGAAAGTTTTAACAATCTTGATCTTGACCAAACCTACCCTTTAGCTTTAGGGCTCTTCCCGAATGAAAAGGTGGCAGCCAGGCCGGGCCAGGCCTGGCCAGGCCCGGCCCATTATTTATGCAACCTTTTGCAGCCACTGGAGTTTTATCCGTCAACAAATGAACAGTAATTTCCAGTGGCCGCGAAATCCCCATCCAGTAGCCAAGTATAGCTCATTATCGTTATCGCTGTATGTGAAGTCATGAATATTCAATAACATTTAAATACAGTTTGGCACTGAAAAAGGCTATGGACCGCGAAAGGCTGTGGCTGGGGCAGGCTGGCCGATGCCGCAGCTTGGCTGGGGCAGGCTGCCCCGTTTTCATTCTCATAATATGCATCATTGTTTGAGTTCAGCTTTCCAAGGTAATTTGTCCAGAAGTTACAAATTACGGAGAATCGACTACATCCTGTATATAGATTGTTGCTTATGGACAATTTGTTATTTGCTTTGATATTTTGAATATAAATGCATTAAACATATCTTAGTGGCCCTTTGGGGGCATAAGTAAGGCAGTTTCAAAATAAAACGTAAACTCATCGGGCAATGAACTGGCAGAGTTATTGTTGAGTTTTATACATTTTAAAACTTGTATAGAACGAAGTATTTGCAGCAATAATTCCGTATTCACGAGACATCTATAAAAAGGTGACCTCAGATCAAGTGACCTTGGGTCACCTGACCATGGGTCGTTTTCATACCCCGGGTCGTTTTAATACCCCATCGTTTACGACATATACGAATAGCATAGTACACGGGATACATGTGTAGTACTGTAGTGTAATTGCGGTAATTTAGCAACGTTAAATAATAGGTCCTTGACATGACCGGCAACAGTTTCAAAAGGTTCAAATTCAATGATAGAGTAGATTTCTTTATGGCTTCATCGTCAGCTTAATATCTAAATGTTACCGCACAAAACAGTATACATGGTAACATGATTCCGTGTGGTCAGGTCATCCTTAAAAGTCGTTTAATATTATACTATAATGACCCGGGTCTTTTGTAGACTAAATTAAACGACTTTTAAGTTATTTAAAAATATCTTGGTTGGTTTCAATTAGGCATATTAATACTGTTAAGGATGTCTTGTTTAAACTTTTGCCAAATTAAATACTTAAGTATGTAGTTTTGATTCAATAATAATAAATATCTATAAGTTGTCAAATTTTCGATAACAGGTAATTGCATATTATTGAAGAGATTCATCAGGATTGTTCATTGAAACTGAAATATAAAGGTTCATAATATCTTATCCAAATTTACACACTTACTGTGTACGTTTCGACAATTTTCAGTTGTCTTTCTCAACACTAATGCTGAAGTGACGATCTTCTGTTAACAACAGCTGATAACCGTTGCGTAGCATCGGTGTTGCCAGAAGATTTCTTTAGAAGATCGTCAAACACGTGACTGAGTTGATATTGCCCCTCGTCTCGGTTCATTGTGATCCCTTCCTTCCTGATCGCGATAGCTTCTTTTATCCAGCGCTTGTACCGTTCACTCTCTCTACCGATAATCTTGGCCTCGTCCCAGTCTATAAGATGGTTCTCTTCCAACACATGGTCTGTGATGGCAGACTTGTTTACTGTCGCCTGAGAAACTTTTCTAGCAGCTCTCGTGCGGATACCGACCGAAGCTTTCTCTGCTTCAACGCGATGTTCTTCGAAACGCTTGCCAAATTTGCGACCAGTCTCTCCGATGTAAGAAACGGGACAGTTTTTACATGGGATAGAGTATATGACCTCAGTAGTACTGAGAGGGTCCCTTTGATTTTTAGGGTGAACTAACATGTTTCTTAGAGTACAATGTGGTTTCATCGCGGTAGAGATGTTGTAGGATTTAAAAGTTTTGGAGGTAATTGCATAGTGTAGTGCCCATCATTTACTATTTGTTTTATGGTGTGTGAAGTGCCACAATTGTTATAGTTGAAAATAACCAAAACTAGTGTCCTGTATTTAAAAACAAAATATTGAGATCAGTCACTCTCTCGTAGTTACGTATGTTGTAAACAAAACACAACCTATTGATTTCAGGTCAGGTGACCTGAGGTCGCCTTTTCATACCTATGTATATTTGGGAATCTCATTGTTCATACTCAAACCTAAAACATGAACATTGAGTTATTTGCTGTTAACTCTAAGTTAGCATCTACAATACAGTTTTAAATAAATGACGATAACATTTCCTAACTTAAAATTAATCAAAGTCTGTAGGTCAGTCACAACAATACGAAATCACTCGATTTTGGTTTATATGTCGGTAATAAAATGAATAAGGCATGTGATGAATAAAACACTGATTGAAACTACACAGTAAGCTCAATACTTATTGTTAAGTTGTATGCAAACACATGTGACAAATAAGTCGGTCTTGCTATAAAATTCGGTTAAAACCTCTCCTCACAAGTATTCAATGTCTCTTTCATCAATTTAAATTTCTTAACGAAAATGCCGTTAGCTAATTGGGATACGAATTTTAAAATGTAAGCTCATTGTTTACCAAGTCTATTTTAAGCAGGTTCGCTTAAACAACATCCGTTGCTGTAATGCGAGCTATCCTACAAACACCTGCCTAACATTAATATGATATCTAAACAACGTTTAAATCAAGG
>JAUMTS010603256.1:0-12900 GCA_032273385.1 Ophiopholis aculeata | reverse complement strand
TCCATGGCCAAATTGTATTATATGTACTAATACCACAGGGCTATTTTATTCACTTTGTTGTGGCAGTATACTTTGTGGATACTGAAAGCAACACAACTTGAGTAGCGTCGATACCGGAGATTTAAAAAAATCGGGATACAAATTCGATAACATCATCACAAAGTGTAGTACATGAAAATATATTGGTGATCTATCGATGCATTGTGGAAAATTCATGCAAACTAACTTGCCGCTGAGTGAGAGCAAAAATGGACCTTCTTGAATCTAGGGCGCACCAATAGATTACTACTTTCTTTAATATAATAAGTCAGGATATGAAGCTTATAAAGTCAAAATGAAGCTTTTGTGGCAGGGACCTGATGGAAATAGGGGGCGTTCAATTGATCACCACTATATATTCATGAGAATTCTATATATTCATGAGAATTCTCCGCTTCAATAATTGAATAGGCTGCTTGAACAGAGAGGCGTGGACCTGGTTGTACAAACATGCTGGTGTAAGTGCATGCAAAAACAGCAATGTATAACACGTTTGAAGAATGGTAGACACAATAGGAGGGCAAGTGTTAACTGGGGTAATAGGGTGGGAAATTCACAAAGACTAAATTGTATCCCGAGATCAACATCACTTCCGGTCATAAGGCGTTTCTCCATGCGCGCCACATTATTAATTGCGTGGTGTTTACTCTCGTGTGTATTGTGTGCACGGTTAAAACGACGTGTGAACCAAGAGAAGCCGTTTTGAATAGAAGTGTCATTACTACCATTCTGATCTCAGGGTGAAGTTTAAAAAGGCTTCTTAATTTGAGTTTGGACACGATGTCAAGCAAATGTGATTTAGTGCAATGCCATCCTTGTGTTTCCTCCATTCTTCTAATGCAGGGATCAAAGGGAATCTTGACCCTGCCCCTGAAACATTCACGCTGACTCGCTTTCTTGGGTCTAGAATCAATCAGTCTGTCTTTATCTTGGAATCCCAAAAGATCAAGATTTACCACCAAATCCCATTTGTTGATCAAGATTCATCCCAATGTGGTTCACTCCAAATAGTTCAAAGATTTATCACCAATTCACTCATTTGCTCGTTCAAGATTCACCCGTTTGAAGGCTAAACCTATTTATGGTAAAGATTCAAATAGTCATTTAGATTTCTTTAAGCCAAAGATTAGGCTACAATTTTTTATGTCTATTTCCTTGATGTTGATGATCAGGGGTATGGTCAAGATTCAGAATCACTTTGATCTCTGCATAATTAGCTAAATTAAATCAAGTGTGTTCATTTTTGTATTCCATAATATCACTACAGACAGAGAGTAGGAAATGTATACAATATGAGGCAAGTAATATGTTTTAATTGCAATGATGGTACAGTTTTTATCAAAGTTCATATGTGTTGGTAGACATGATAAATTATAAGGTTAAACATATGATCTCAACGCAATATTTGGATGTTACTGGAATATTTGCCTGAGACTTCAAAAATGGAGCCAGATACAGACTTTTTACAGAGTGTTTGATCTGATTTGGGGGTCACATGTGCAAAAGGTCAGTGACCTCTTAGAATCGGGTTGCTAGTTCTGACTAATGTTGAAAGTCTGAACCAAAAATTCAAGTTAAGTCAAACTATTTGTTGAGATCATAGTCTAACCTTCTTATTGATTATGTTACAGTTTTAAGTTGTTGTTGAAGTTTGATTATGGGATGGTTTCATATGTTCTGGTTTGTGTTCTGTTTCGCAAATTATTCTAAATTGGTCAATCTTCTAAAAACTGCTTCTCATTTGGGCTTGACTTACATGTAGGATGTGATTTTGCTATATTTATAGTTTGTGTTGTGTTGCACTGTATTAGATTTCCTGGCGTTATATTGCGTTGCGGATCTATTTTTTTGCTTTTGCATTAATTATGCATATTTGTGTTGCTTTGTACATAGGTTAGGTGTTTTTTTTGCATTTTTTAGCTTTGCGTTACCCTTTGAGTTGCTGTTGCATTTTACCCTTTGTATTGCAGTTGCATTTGCATTGAGTGATTTGAGTCGCTGTTGTGTTACTTAGGCCTAAACATTGCATTTGGACGAAATGTCACATCGTGTTAGTGTTGCATTTTTGTTGTGTTTTTTCCTGATGTGTGAAACCTTATTGTTGATTGGAAATAAATATTCACTTTAATGCATTGTGGTATGGACATACATCGACATTCGACAATGCAATCAAACAATCAATTACTATCCTTTTGTATCCCACAGTGCATGAAAATGTGGTAGTCAATAAGTTATATCCAATAATCTACATAGCTTTATATATCAAGTGCACATACAAATAGTCATCACAAGGAGCTTTTATTTTAGATTTGAAACAAATGTTAGAGACTGATACCGAGTCATCTACTTTTAATTTAGTTGGTCCTTATATCACTTAATTGTTGTGAGATTGACAACATGTTACTGGTGCACATGATTCACTTTCGCAAAGGTATCTATTAGCCATACAAAGAACTCCTTAATAAATTGAATAAATTCATGAGTAAATAGAGCTAAGCCTGACAGAAACTTATGGTAGGTGCAGGCGTAAATTGCAAGGTGAGATCACAGTTACGTCAGTGTCTCCTTGACATTGGTTTTGACTTCAGTTTGGTCAAGGAGTGACATTTAGAGATGCCACTCTTCCGACTTTTATCAATTTTTGACTAAAATCCGATTTTTTAAAGACTTAGTGGTGAATTTCAAATCAAAGCACTGCATTAAAATAAATCAACTTCTGAAATCGACCCCCGATCACACTGACAAGAGTGTATACAGCCTATTCTTGCAGATTGGGTTATTCTTTGCATGTACCCATATTTTTCGCATAAACTATTTCTTCCAAGGTTTACACATGTCTTTTCCTCTCTGAAGTGTCTATTTCTTCCATACCCACGAAGTAGGAAATTTGCAAGAATACACACTCCTGCACGCTGATCCCTGATTCAGCTCCGCACATCGCATTTAGCTCAGAGTGTTTTGGACTTTCTTACAGACCCATCCACTCCCATCCAGTATGTGGCATCCCTGAGTTGTTACATATTTTTATTAGATCTGTAGTTGTCAAGCTTGTATAGTTAAAACATATTGTTTAGAGTTTATATAACTGTGACATTTGTGATTGTTTTTCTTATTACTTAAGAATAATAAGAGAGATGTAGGGCTTGATTCGTGTGTGCATTTAAACTGCAGTCATTTTTATAAACGTTTATTTTGGCCGACATCTACTTGTATAACAATTTATGCGCCCTTATTTTGTTGTATACACCCAAGGTAACATGTCCCAATTTGTCTGCAAAGCTGAGTGAAACTGACTAAAAAATAAGCCTGTTTATCTTTTGTTTTGCAGAGCAGTTACAACACTTTGGCATCACAGTTTTACTAACGACATATATATTGAATACTGAAGCAAATACATGTACATTGTTATTAATATTACTAACATGCTAAATTCTGAAGTATTTGTCATCAGCTTTTCATGCCTGCTTCATGTTTTTTGGTATTGAAGAAATGTATAGATCTATCAAAACTTTACTAAGCCAGTGATCACTATTTTATCAAAGTTCTGGTGTGATCAGTGAATAATTCAGTGATACAAATGTTAACAAGATTACTCTGTACAGGAATGCTCACCAAACTAAGTTTAGCATGATTTTTGTTGGTGCTAAAACTATCATTTAATGCTTTCTTTTTTTGTCTCTTTTACCTCTTTTTTTCTCCAGGAAACTTGACCGACCGTGCCGTCTTGAGCAGCATGAACGGAAATGCAAGAAGCACACCGAGCTGTTTCATGAAATCGTGGCACAACTGAAGAAGAATGAGCTAAGAGTACCAGCCCGTGTTTGTTTCACATGTAAACGAGCCTTTCAAAACTCTTCACATCTACGAAGGCACAATCGCTCCGTACATGGTAATCCATATTTTGAAGAAAGCGCGCGCATAGAAAGCAAAAAGTTCCTTCAGAAAAACCCTGTACTAGTGAGAAAAAATTTCCCTTGCCGGTATTGTGGTAAGAATTGCCTTCGTAAAGATCGCATACCCATACATGAAAAAATGTGTGTGAAGAAGACCAGCATCGATGGCACAACAAAAAGGCATTGTTCATTTTGTAACAAGACCTATTCTTCGTCGCAATATCTGAAGCGTCATGAGTTGTGGTGTGGAAGCAAAGGGTCTAAGCGGAAGGCAACTTGTGTATGTCAAATATGCGGTAAAGCTTTCGTAAACCAAGCAACCTTGAGGAACCATCAAGTGTTGCATTCTGGTGTTAAACCTCTCCCATGTGGATATTGCAGCATGAAGTTTTACAAGAGTAATGACTTGCATAAACACGAACGTATACACACCGGTGATAAGCCGTATCCATGTAAGCATTGTACGAAAACATTTGCTCGCAGCGATGGACGTAACAGTCATGAGATAACGCATGCGATATCGAAAGCTTTCCAATGTGAGGTATGCGAGAAGACTTTTTCACAACCGGGTTACGTGAAAATCCACATGAGGTTGCACACAGGGGAGAAACCTTACAAGTGTGACGTTTGCTCGGAATCATTTATTACAAAAGCAAAATGTCAGAGACACGTGAAAAAGCACAATTTGCTTAAATGTACCGAGTGTGAGGGAGCATTCATGCATCAAGATATTCTAGATAAGCACATGCAGATAGATCATGGGGACAATTGTCAAACTAGTAATATTAAGGCAGAAAGAAAGAGTCCTGATCTTCAAAGTGGTAATGAGTTATCAACAGCTAAGGACACAATTGGAAAAGAGTCGCAAACTGGTGGCGAAGCAGTGAAAGACTTATCGCTGAATAAGTCTGGCGGAAAAATAGATGGCGGTAATCTAAAGGATATGATCAGCGATAGACATTGTGGTGCAATTGCACAACCTGGTGATGATGTCATTGGTGATGTAACAGGGCAAGATAATAATGGAGAATGTGAAGGTATTGAAGACATGGAAGGGGATGAACTTAACATTAATATGCCAAGCTTTGTAAAAGAAGAAGATTATGATGAAATGGAAGAAGATGTTAATGTGAAAGAAGATGAATTTGAGGAAGGGGAGGATGATGGTGTGCAAGATGATTTTGATGAAGACGGTGATGATGATCCTCAAGAAGATGATGAGGATTGGGAACATATTATCAAAGAGGAGGAACTAGATGACACTCATATAGAGAATGAAGCACCGGCTGCAGATGCAATATCTGAAACAGACGAGACAGCAGAACAAGACACGGTTGAAGGCTCCTGTACCACCAGTGAGAGCGATGAAGTGCCAACTACCACTCGACGGCGAAGCTCAGGAGAAATGTTAGCTCATGATATAGTCAACCTCCCCAATGCAAGTTATGACAATTTTGATGTGCCCACTGAAGTACTAGTCGACTATGAAGATGCAGCTCAGGAGCCGGAACCCTTGTCTGATGTAGAACATGGCGATTGTGAACTCGATGATTGCGAAGCGTGCCAGGATAGTGACCATGAAGATCATGACTCAGATTGCAGTGAGTGTGAAGCTTGTCAAAATGAGATGAAACCATTGGTTGAGTCTAGAGTCATTCAGTACATCACCTCGGTTGCAAAAGGATGTCTAAAGATGGATGAGAAGTTACGTCATGAGCTTCAGTTGAGCAGTACTGATGCTGACGGGGAAGATGATGTCGACTCTAGAGTGGAAAGTAACAGTACTGTCACAGAAGCTTCTAGAATTGATGAAGAATGCACTGTCAATTTTGAGATTGTTAGTAAGAATACAGACAAGACTGAAGAAGGTGTTGGTGATGATGTTGGGGAGCTGGAAGTAGTGATGGAGGCGGTTGAAGGTGAGGTTGATGATGCAGACAACTACCAAAAGTTTGAAGAAGGGGGTAAAGAAGAGTTTGAAGAAATAAATGAAGATGAGGTTGATGAAAATGAGAAGTGTGAAGAGACAGCTGAAGAGGGCGGTGACACCAATGAGGGTTGCAACAACAATGAGAGTTGCGATGATCAAAATAATGGTAACGAGGAAACAAATGAAAGCAATGGTTATGAGGATGGCAATGATCAAAATGAAGACGTCGGTGATACAAACGGAGAACAGAATAATGATGGGGGAGATGACGCTAACAGCAATGATGAAGATGATAATAACAATGAAGATGATGATGAAGCTTATGATGGAGCAAATGAGGAGACCACGGAGGAAGAATGTGAAGATGAGGAGGAAGAAGATGAATTTGATGCGGGGGTTGTAAATGGAGTCAATTCACACGAAAATCATGAAGATGATAACGCAAATGTAATTTATGGTGCTCAGAACTGTATTGAAGATGATGTTCTGGATAAAACCAGTGACTTGAGTACTACCAGACATCTCATAAAGAAAGTTAACCATAAACAGTTGGTCAGTACGGGTATGACTACAGATGAACTTCCAGAAGGAGCGTTTCTGGACCTCAATGTCGCCAACAAAGCTGGAGAGGAATCTACTTCTTATTTGGAACAAATGGGACAAACCGATGTGCTGCAGAGTCTGAAAGATCTGTGTGAGAATTATGAAGAACTGAGTAGTGGCGATGAAGAGATGAGTAGTGAAACTCAGAGGAAATCACAACAGACCATTTCTGAAATTATTAAGAAGGAAACTGAATTTCTAGAGAATTTTGATAGCGATCACTCCAGAGTTGATTCAACTGACAGTGAGGTAGTGATTGTAAAGAAGCCTAAAAAGAACGCTGTAAATGGTTTTGATAATCCAAGCAGTACTATGACAGATTCTTCGCAGAGTGAGATAATGGGAGATCATAAAGTTAAGAAAGGCAGACCAAAGAAGACTGTGACACCTCACAATGGACTTGTAAAGAAAAGCAAGTCAAAGAATTTACTAAAAGTGACAAATGCTAAAGGAGCAAAGAAATTCATCGCGAAGAAAACCAAAGTACGGAAAACAAATATGATAATGTGTCAGTACTGCAAAGAAAGCTTTGACAGCCAATACGTAAGGTCTCACAGGGCTATTTGTACTGTAAGACATTCAGCTAACACGGACATGGATAGATCTGGCAACGATTGCAGTGATTATGTTACTATGAACAATGCAAGTCTTCCTCGCTTAAAAAAGGGTAGATCACCAGGTCAAGTTTTAACAGAACATCCAAACGTTAAAACTTGTCGATATTGTCTGATATATGTGCAAAAATCACATCGATTAAAATTACATGAACTCAAATGTTTGGAACTTAAAAAGAAATTGGAATATTTAGAACAACATCCAGAAGTTGTTCATGAGGCTTTCAAAGAAGGCAAGACATATCGCTGTCCGTTCTGTATCAAAGATTGCAAAGCCCGACAACGGTTCGAACAGCATTGGAGGCTTTGCCAGCAGAGGAAACGTCGCATCGAACAGGTGAAATTGGGTTTGGATGTGGCTGCAGAATACTCCTGTAGTTATTGTGTTCGCTGTTTCCCTGCTGAGAGTGAATGGGCTAAGCATGAAGATGGATGCAGAAAACTAGAACAACGGTACGAAGAAATCATGCAAACTTCTGCACCCAAACCATTGTATGATTGTATAAAATGCAACCAAGTTTTTCCAAAGAAAAATATGTGGGAGAAACATAAAAGTAGTTGTACAGGCCCAAAGATTTACAAGAGGCGTAGGTCACGGAAATCAAGATCTCCCCTCTCTACTCAGACCTCCCTACCAGATTTAAGCCAGAGTAATTCTCGCTCATTAAAGAGATTAACAATGGACTTAGAATTTGAATTTGTTTCGCCAAATTTCAATTCACCAAATCATTCTTTGCGATCCATTCAATCAAACCATTCCTCTCCAGCAAAGAGTGTCACATCGCTTAAATCTGTTTCACCTGCTAAGTCATCTCCAAGCAAGATCGGGGATACAAGCACCAACATTTGTCAGAAAAGGAAACTTAATTTTAACGAAGAATCGCCAAAACGTAAACGCAGAAAGGAGATGTCGGCAAGTTCTCCGAGCAAAAAGACGTCACCAAAGAGAAGTTCCTTACAGATGAAGAGCCTGCAGTTGAAACGAAAATCGCTAAAGCAACAACAACAAACATCATCTTCGCAGTTGAAGCGACACTCATTCAGGTGTAGATATTGCAATGATTTTTGCTATAATATCGAGAAACTTATTGTGCATGAAAGAAGGTGCTTGTTTGTTAAAGACTACTCAGAGCTTCCAAGTCAACTAAGGGATCATTTTGGGTTGGCTTTCTTGTAAAGGTACAAGATAGTACTAGACAGAATAAGCCAATTTAATTGTGTACTAATTCAAACATCAGGTTGGGAAAAATTATTTAAAATACTGTATAGCAGGACATTTTTGCGGGGGGTCTAATATTTGCGCTTTTCGCATTAAACCATTCAACCGTTAATTTTATACCCCGCAAAAATATTTGGTATACATAGACCTTAGTGGTTATATAATTGAAAACGCAAATTTAACACTCAATAAACTATCCAGAACGTTTGATATGGCGAAAAAAAAGTAACCCGCAGAACTATCCCGCTATACAGTAGAACCTTCAAATGTTTTGCTATTGACCAGCTTGATAACAAAAGTGATTGTTATGTACATTGTGCTCAATTTCTCTTATCAATTGCTTCTCATAGTACTATTTCAGCCAGTTTAGATGTCAATCATGTCTTAAATCACTAAATATTCTCTTTTGTACCGTTATCATTAAGGCACTCAATTTTATAAGTATGGTAGCAGGGATGGTCAGTGAGAAACTGGAAAACAACTTTCAGTGATGTAATATTTAGTGACAAGAACAAAAAAGAGGTCATATCCTTAAAAATAAAAAAAATAAAAAAATCAGGTCAATTGTTCATAGGGGGTAGGGAGATTCAGCCTTTATTTGTTTGTTCATGTTGTCAATTTCTTAGAAAAAATGGAGTCATTCAGTGAGGATTTTTCAGACTTAAAACTATTTAAAAATGGGTAAATAAATGAATTCATTGAAAAAAAGGAGGTCGATATTGCTAATCATATCTGTCACCGACATTTAGCAAGTGGGCTGTCCTGGGTTATGTTTAAACAGGGTATCTGCTACTTTCTTAAAAGATTTTTTGATTCTTGATGTATATAGCAAATTTGCCATTTATAACCAGTTCTTTTCAATCTATTTGAAACGTAATATGACCATCACATTTGTTACTCTGTGCTTTGAATGTCCAATATTTTTACAACTCCAGTGATAATGAATAGGGCATTTGAATCAAGTGTATTTCTCAGACTTCACAAAATGGTTTGGACTTGGCAATTGATATCATATTCATTCTAGCAAGTTCTCAGGTCTCTTGACAATATTACTCAAAAGGGAATATTTTCCCAAAATCAAACTTTTTGCGTGCTCAACTGGTAAGTACTATTTATGATTTTGAGTGTTGTAGGGTGTTGATTCACAATTACATTGGCAACTCATTAACACAAAGTTATCCAGGATTGGCATTGTATTGTAGTTTGTGTTAACAGGAATTTGTGTTATAAATCCAGGTAAAACGCAAGCTTTGGACTTTTATTAAAAACACAGAGTTTGTGTTAATGAATTGCCACTGTAAACGTGTCACAAGAAGTGGACCAAAATGACATTGTTGGCTTTTTAATTCTGTAAGTTTCAAGGATAAACCCTATTCATGCCGCCGACATCTTTAAATAAAAGCGAGGGTTTCGGTGGCAAGACGCTGTAACTGTGCGCACTGACGCCTGTGCTGGAATATTGAGCCACACGCACCTTTGTGCTTCTACGCAAGGGAAAGTTGCGATGTGCCACCTTAGTCTCGCTTTATCCCAAAATGGAGGACCGTGAATATGGTCTATAATAGGCAAGATATGTTTGCAATTTTGAATGTTATGCATGTTTGGATGTTAGTAAAGTGGGTGTTTATTAGTCTCAGAGACTAATAGAATTACATGTAATATGGTTTATGTTATTATATATTGACAATATGTGACCATTCACCACAAATGAGCTCGTAAGTCGGCAACATTTATTTTTAGTTACAGACCAAAATAGTCAATACTATCAGATTTTCATAGATTTAAAACATCTAACACCTCTTTTGGACTTCCACAAAGTCTGGTGCCCATTTAAAAATAACGAATTGTGAAAAATTGCGTTTTCTCTACCTATTTCCAACAGAAATGATTGACATTTTGTCATTTTAACACTTTAGTCACACTTTTCTCAGTGTTCCACTTTGAATTTTGGCTGATTTTGAAAAGTAATAACTTTAGTTCTAGACATCGTATAAACCTGGTTGAGGTGTCATTTTCGAGCTTTGACCATGTCCTTTTTAAATATGTAAAAATATGAAATATAAACACAGCCAACTTAGCGCTCATTTGTGGTGGATGGTCACACATATGCAGGGGGTGGTGTGCCTAGGCGGTCTTCTCCCATGGAACACAGAAATACACGACTATTGTTTGATATTCCGTGTCTTGTAATTAAGTACATGTGTTTTCTGTATCCCTCGTAATCGCCTAACTGAGATAGCTTAGTGGTTAGAAAGCTAGTCAGGAGGGCCTTGGAGGGCCAAGGTTTTAGTCCTGGCGGAGGCGGATATCCTTAGATTTTTTCTAGGGTTTATTCTTTTCTGCTTGTTATGTATTGTATGTTCTAGTTTGTGATTTGCTCTCCTTTCGCAATCGTTTCTATTTAAATGATCCTTAATAAGGATGAATTCTTCAAAGCGAGTAACTTACCTGACAGTTTCGCACCCTCGTGGTCAGAGTGCTTCCTTGGAACTGTGGATGATGCACTTTCTCTCCTTGATAACAGCCACCAGGTGTTGTCCTCCTAGATATTGATGAGGTAAGCATTCTGATCAACAGGGTGCGAAACTGTCAAGTTATTTTACTGGTTTGAAGAATGAATCCTCACTTGATTTACTACCAACTTGATGAATCAATTCAAAGGTGGCTAAGAGTTGTACTATCCATTCATAATAAAGCACCTCACACATCAGTTTTAAGAAAGAGTAATAATATTATTTATTGTCAATGCAATCCTTACCAAAATGTTATAAAAAGTATAAAAAGTTGATAATTATGATTATTACAGATTTTGGGCATCTGAAATACTAGTGGTAACACATTCTTTAAAAAAAAACACCATTCAATAAATTATTGCTTTATACCACAAATGTGATGCAGCTCATCAAAGGGTGGGACTTCGCAGGAAAAATCGAATTTGATATTATATTTGTATATTAAATATAATTTTATAAAAGAAAGCTGTTTGAAAACTGCTTATCCACAAAAAAAAACATGTGTAGTAAATGCAATAAAACAAGAGGGCCTGATAATCTGAATATAATTTTATAAATTAATTTTGAGACCTACCTTGTAAAAATTGATCAATGCATTGAGGTTTTATAAGTGAAAATAAATTGTAATTTATGTTTAATTTTTTAATGCATGTTTTTATGTATTTCTCTGAAAAACATTTGTCAAAAAGTCGATGATATGCTGCATCACAAATGTTGGAAAATATACACTAGTACTGTTTGCTCAGTCACAAATATGTTACTCAACAATGCTTTATTTGAATGAAGGTAAAATGAGTTTTAAATACAATATCTGTCAAACACTCGGGTCAAACACACCTTCCCCTTGATTAAATCATTTTTTATTATGATTACATTTTGCTGGGTAGTTTTTAAAATTTTCATCAAAGACCATTTTTTTAGTATACTAGAAGGTCCTTCATTTAGTTTACACCATCTAACACATAATGTATTTTAAAAACTAATTCAAAATTACTATATCTGCCAAATATATGCCAAATTACCTTCTTTAATATTTATTTACAGATGACAAGAAACAGGAAGCTTTCCTGCAGTTGTATTAACTGTTAATTATATAAGTTGTCATAACCTTCTATTACCCCTAGTATATTACCCTGCTGTATTTGCAAGTTCAGAGAACATTGTCATCAGGTTTATTGAGAGGATGAACAACTCAAAATCAATGTCAAGATGTATACCCAATCAATCCCTGATAATAAAGTAATCAGACATTCCAGGTGGGGAGACACTCAATATTAAGTGATAAACCATGCCCCATCAATGGAACATTTTTAAGAACACTCTCTGAAAGGCCAATTTTTTTACAATTAATCACAAAATCAACTATTATATCACTTTTTTCTGTCAATGGAAGACCCACTTGTCACCCAAAGACCCCATGTTTCAGAATTTCTTTTTAAATTTAAGTTTTCAACAATTTTTATTCTAATTAGGAAAATTTTACAAAAAGATTAAAAGTTTGTGCTTACTGTCACAAAGAGACCGAACTTTGTGAAGTCTCACCCAAAGACCCCGGGATGCCAATGGAGCTACTACATCACATGCATATAAAGTGCCACCTCCTCCAGAGTATTTTAATATCAAACCTAAATCCATGCATAGTTTACATGTACATCAACAACATTTCCCATTACTGATCAAATTAAACACCCTCTTAATACTATACTAGCTCCCTACAAATGGGATTAACCTGTAAAAAATACATTCTTTGAAATAATATACAGACTATAATCTTGAGATAAAAAATATTTATTAAATACAAATTAACAGCCAAAGGGGTAAAACTATGTACAAGACTAAAACAATATAATCTTGACCAATATTTCAGGTTAGGCCAAACAAAATCAATGGTTTGTCTCATGTCCCACGCGCGCATTGGATTTTCATAGCGCGTCTACCGCTGATTTAAAATTTTATTTCCTCTTTTTCATTTTATTTTTATATAAATGATGTAAGTATGGTCTGAAACCTCTGAAATGGCATTTCCTTCCTTTATATGCAAACAATTTGGTAACAATTCAACGTTTAGAACTTTTTTGGTTTGATATGA
>JAUMTS010602145.1:0-12902 GCA_032273385.1 Ophiopholis aculeata | reverse complement strand
ATCATATCATTTGTTGGTGTTCTTATATCAGCTGAAAGTATTATCCTGGCTAAATTATTATGAAGAACCTGTAATTTAAAGATTAGAATCTGACCAAAAATTGTGCTTTGTTTTGCATCCTAATAGGTCTTTTTAGTAGAATTTGGAAGCATTGTCTTCAGCTGTCATCCACTACACGTCAGTGAATGGTTGTGGTGCTTGTTTTTTGGTGTGGGCTCATTGGTATGGCAACAGATCATAGCGTTTGTACCAACGTCAGTTATCCCCAAGAACCTAAGCTTTGGGCGTACACCAGTTGAAGAACCAAGCATTGCAGAATCGCCAGAAGAAGTCACCGATAGGGCAGATTCAAGAGCAGAACTGAAGAGGGCGCAAATTTTGTGGATGCGGGGGCTCAATCGGCTTCAGCAACAGGTATGGCAAAGATACATGTGTACAGGGGTTTTTTATTGTAAAATCATTTATTGCTTAGCTATTTTATACCTACACAAGCTATTTATATTGTCTGCAAATATTGTGAACTATGCACTGCCAGGGGTCAAAGGTGCTTCAAAGGTTATACAGGGGTTGGGAAAGCCAGGACTACCATATGGCTGGCTGAGTCAGTATTTGCACCATGGCATCACTTTATGCGCACATTATTATCACTTGAGCTTTCAGTTTGCTTTATGCTAGGTAGAATGTTTCTGCTGCTCAACAGGTTTTGGGGTATTTTTGTTTTGGATGGATGCTTTTCTTGCTCGCTTTCACTCGCTATTTATCACTCGCTGGCTCTTTCTTGCTTAAGTTCACCTTAAGATAATGGCAGTTAGTAGGCTCATGTAAGACAATTCAAATTAGTTAGACATGGAACTGACAATAGTATTTAGTAACCACTATCAAGACTACAATATTATTAAGTTCAGTATAGATACCTTTTCAGAGTCAGTTGGTTGCAAAGACGTAGCTTGCGAGGTCATCACGACCTCTTCATTCAGCATTGTGTTGAATCCCTCCTTGTCACATGACCTCCCGTTAGGGAGCTGTCATGTGACACAACGCTGAATTAAATCATTCATGAAATCATTATTAAGTAAACCATAACATTAAATGTGTGCAACTCTCTAAGCTAATTAGTCAGATTTGAGACATGACAAAATGCTGGCCTTTTCATTATTCACACAAGTATTTTAACATGCATTGCCAGAACAATGTTGCCCTTTGACCTCTGGTGGTAGGAACCATCGTCTTGGTACATTATTGCATCATTAATCACCAATAATGCTTCAAGGATATTGAGATGAAATACAATATGCTGATTTGCTCTTGATATATGAATATGACATTGTAGACAAATTTGTGGGTATATTGAAAGAACCAAGTAATCTCTCTGTTGGTTTTGTGACTCAGTAATGGGAGAAGATGTTGTGGATATCAATGTTACTCGTCAGTTGTCAGTCAACCATTTCTTAAATGTTACCATGTAGACCCCATTGCATGCCTATGTTTATACACCCACTCAGCACACAAGTAAAGTGCGCACGCACACACGCCCGATGCCCTCATGCGTGCCAGTTGTGATGACGTCAGTTGCAGTACAAAATGCTGAAATATATTGCAATATAGTTCTAGCTTAAGGCACCCAATCAATGAAATCATTAAGTGCTTAAGAATTCAGTTTCAGCAGCACAAAAGGCACTATGACAAGTAAGTTTGCTGCATCCAACGCATCAGCGCACTCATGCTAGGACGACACTGTCCTGGGTAGCTGCTCAAGTATATTGGTGTTAACATGCATGAACAACATTCCTTAAAGTACCCACTAAGTATTTAATCTTCCAACAAAAAGGAGGGACAAATATACTGTAGACAAGAATAAGTTGCATGGTTTTGAATCCAATTTTACGTTTTAAACAAATTTGGGCCAAAATTTGGTAAGCTTCTACCTTAATATTTCCTTTTATCTAAGATCTGTGAATACAAAGCATATACCTATTCATTCACAAAAAAGTCCTGTTTTTATATTGTTTTGTTTTTGTTTATGCGTGTTTACACTGATATACTTGAGTGGCCCCTCTGGGATGCCATAAGTGATTGAAAACAAAATAACTAAAGCAATGTGCACATGATGAAATGAGAAGCAAAATGCCTGCACAGGATGTATGTGCAAGCAAGGTATCACCATGTGGCATCACATCATGCATGGTCAGTGCATATATGTCAGTGCATATATGTGTATGAGTGTTGGCAGGGGTTTCATCTGGCCGGCAGTACGTACATCTAGGTGTAGCCATGCAATCATGCAAACATACATTGCCTATCTCATGTGCTATAAATGTGGCAGGCAGGCATTTGGGGTTGCCATATTGAATGAAGTAGTGTGTAAAACATCAACAATTGCTCATCAACTCGTCTAACCAGGGCAGAATACTGAGCAGATACTGGTCAAGTTGCAGATAATTTTTGGAGTTCTAAGTGAATTGCCTAGAATTTTATAGAAGACCAAAAAAGTTGTCTCATATCATTAATTAATAAAGAAATTCACGCGGATCTCAACTGCAGACAACATTTCAAAAAATTTCTACATTCAAATTTTCATTATGACATTCAGATTCAGCATGAAAAAGGCATTCAATTGAGTACAAACAAGCCTAGTTTTGGTTTAGTAGTTGCGGAGATAGCCCCTGTGAAAATATGGTAAATTGTCAATTTTTAACACTAAAATCGCAGCCAGTGTGTAAGGCATTAAGAAAGAGTTTGATGAGCATTATTGATGGTTGATAATTGACAAAGAAGCATACCCTTCCAATCTTGTGTTTATGTCTAAAGAACTACCTTAGAGGGACAAGTCTGAATAGAGGGACAAGTCTGAACCTCTGAATCACAAGTCATTTTTGGTAAGTCGCAAAACTTGTGCTGTAGATTAATAACAGACTTCGCATGCTTCAAACAAGTTGGTTGAAGTTTATTTTTCATAGATTAGTATTAATAATCATCTAAATTTTTTGAAAGAAACTTTGACCCAAAACATGTAGCATACATTTTGGTTCCACATTTTGCCGCTAATTGTGATTAATTTTTGCAAAAAAAATTGATGGTTAAAAAAGAAGCCCTTTTCGATTTCTTTTTTAGGAATAAATTAGCCAAACATACGAGGTCATCATTTCTTCCAAATGACATTAATTAAATATTGATTTATTCATATTGTTCCCAACATATATTTAATACACCCCTCAATAACATCATAATGTTCATAATATTCATGTTTTAGTGGTTTTTAGTGATTGACCATCATATTTTAAGTCAATTTTCCCTACTTGTCCCATAAAATGTCTGTCAAATTTGTTTTCTGTTTTATAAATATGTGTCCAGACATTGACAGTTTTAAAGGTCTTCTAATCGTTTTAACAATATTTGGTTGTCTTTGTTTTTGTTCATGATATAATTAAAGACCCTTTATCATATAAATATTTAATTTTCATTATAAAAGAGACCTCCATTGCCTACTTGAGATTCATTTAACATGTTATGCTTTCGGAACAATATACTTTTTGTGCTCAATCAGCATATTGAGCAATAAGTATTGTTGCTCCCAGAGCCCAAAATGTTGAACATATCCCTAACGTGCATAGAAATCCACAAAGGTAATTTTCCACAGAAGTGGAAACGTTGAGGATATAACACAAGATGGCAGCGTTTGCTTCTTTTTCAACCTGAAGTGATGAATATTGCTGTAGCCGTTCAGATAACTCATTCATACATAAAATAATCAACAGGGTTCTCTACATTTGAGCACGCATCCAGATTATTACATAGCAGTGGGATTCTTTAGAACTCAGAAATCAGTGTGGACAAATGTAAAACTTTTTATGTGCCGTGTTGTGTTGTTTTAACACGTGTGCTCGGATATTGCATTCATTCAAACATCACGTATCAGAGATGTAGCTTTTGATTTAACAATGTGCTCTTCAGCCCACCACAATCTGGACTTCAGAACTCCACATTGATATGAATAAATCCTAAAGAAATTATTTAGAATACATAATTTTGGCTGTATTGATTGTAATGCGATAGCATTACCGCCTTCTTTGTTTATTGTACATGGAAGTTATTTAATGTGCCTCATGTCCAGATCGCCTGGATATTGATACTGAACACTCTCCACCATATCCAGGTTAAGTTGCTTATTAGGCCAAAATAAATTAATTCTCTGTCTCACATCGCCGGCGCGCGTTGGTAAAATCCTGTTAAAATTCCCGCATTGAATTTCCAAAATTGCCGTTTTTATTTTTTTTCTTCAAGATTATAAAAATATCTTAGTTTCATTCCGTAATTTCTGCCCGATTGTCTGCAAGCAGTCAAAATACCATGAAAGAAAACTCGCACTATTGGGCTATTGGGCATATGTAGCACACCGAGTCCACAGTCATAGGAGTCAAATTCAGAACCTATTTAAGCATATATTTTTTTACAAAAAAAAGGGAAAAAGAAAGAAAAAACGCTGCATTCCGCATTAAATTTTTGAAATTCAAAGTGACGTGAGACAGAGAATTAATTTATTTTGGCCTTATCAAACCAAAAGCTTCATATAGCGCAACTCTGCCCACTATTGACTTCATACATGTTTTTTAAAAGTCTAGTAAATCTTCGCCTGGGATGATCGAAACACGTACAGTCATCATAATTATGTATTCTATAATGTAGTTTCTTTGATTAATCTGGATATGTGCTCGTGTGTAGAGAATCCCTATGTTAATCTTGTTCTGATTTCAACAGATAGGTCGCCGATCAAGGCCAGCAGCTAGACTAGATACTTGTTTTCTTTATTTTTTTAATTTCATATATTTTTTGTTAAGTTAAATACTGTAAATAAAAGTAAAATTTTTTAAGTTTGCTCCTGTTAAAAAAAACAACATTAACATTTTTGTGAATCAGTTAAGGTTATGAGTTTCTGTTTGAAGTACACATGGGAATTAATTCTAAGTTGATCTGGCACATATTTATTTGTATATTTGAATTGAATTATGATGAGTATCGACAAAGCTTATTATTATTTTAGGTTTGTGTAAGATTTTGTTGAGTCCAGAAATAGAGTGCTTTCCTTTTGATTATATTTATTTTGGACAATGTATACCTTACCGTATTCCTTTTCATTTATTGTGTGTACGATGGAATGATATGCATGTGTAGAGGGTTTGACGATGTGGTACACAATCTTGTGCACATGAGCTGGCGGCCATGTTGGTACCCTTTTGCACGCAACATTTTATGCCAAAATGACGAAAGGTACAACATGGCCGCCATACCTTGGCAGCCACGGGCAGTAACCAGGTAATGATATCACATGAAACCCCTCTATAACTTGCTTTATTTCATCATACAGATAATATGATTGGGTTGGACTTTAAAGGATACATGTTTCTGTATTTTTGTTGGAGCTTCCCTACCAGCCGATTATCTAACAGACTCTCTGCTGTGTCATGTATACAACTTAACCCTAAATTGACGTGCCATTTTTAAAAACCAAAGTGATAGGGTGGGTCCTCACTATTTAGTAATATATGTATATGTACCTGCCCTTTAGGTTGCCTTTTTGAGAATTTAGATATAACTATAGATGAGTTTTCATTATAGAAGAAAGCGCCTAATGTATATAATTTAGAGGAAATTTTTGCAAAAAGCATCCAATTTCCGCTGAAATTAAGTGCTTTTCAGTGAATTTGATTGATGGGAATTTAGACCAAAATAGAGTTGCAAGATGTAAATGTATCATGATGACACAGCAATAGATGAATCTTGCTCAAGAAACCTGACCATTCATTGCTCAAAAGCAAAAGCCATGACACAGCAGAGAGAGATTTAACCCCCGTGCACTTAGTCAGTGCTGTACGTGATATAGCGTGCCAAGAATTTTTCTGAGTCATCTTGTATTTTTGTTCTCTTCCTTTCTCCGTACGTATCTTCACTGCCCCTTGCTCTCTTTGGTTCCCACTTATGCGCTGGAGTCACGTGCTGTGAGTAGCACCACCGCTATTTACCTCAAACCGCTCTTTTGTTTTGTTTATTCTTTTACAAATTCTTGGTGTGGTTGCTGTTACAATTTTTGCCTGGCTTTGATAATAACCCCTACCTACCTTTCCCTACACCATCACCCCCAAAATTTACGGCCACAAACCCAAATTGGTTTTTGTTTTACAAGCTTCCCCTGCACACTTTGAAAATGCCGGTAAAATCAGAGGCAGGGTCACACCAATTATTATTTTCCAAAATAAGTGCAAGTGAGGTCAATGGTGAAAGGTAAGATGATTGACCTTCACAGATCTAGAAAAAAAATTGGCACTTTAGGCGATTAACCCTTGTATGCTGCTAGCTTCCATCAAATTCCATGAATGCAACCCATTAAATACATGCATGCTGTATTATTTTATTTTTTATCCCCACCGAAAAAAACAAAAACACAAAATGCGTTTATTTTGTTGTTGTTAGATCAGGTGTATTGCGGTTTTCATTTTTTTGAAGATGAATTAAATATCAAATGCCATTTTTTAACTTCTTGTTTCTGATTTTACAGAAGGCTGCCATGGGAGAGGTTGGTAAAACAAAAGACATGACAATTTGTTGTCACGGCAACCAATTGTTTATCTATTGAGGCCGTTACGCCAATTGACCTTAACCCCCACAAACCAAATGTCATACACCCCCTGAAATAGCCCATTGCTGGTGCTTTGTCTGTGATCATGTCGTTAATTTCAGTTCAATTTTTCTTTCCTTTTGAAATATGATTTGTTTTTTGCCATGTTATATTGGCAATGTGGAAATTGTAGACATTTGACTGCCGAGTGAGCCGTGTTTAGCATGAGCACGGGAAATGTGGATAATTATATATCGTGTGGTGTAAATGCCCCTTCCCTAAAAGCCTTACCCACCTATTAACACATACCACCTCTAGTGTATATTGTAATATATAGTCATTGTGCCTGAAATTCATACATGATGGTCGGGGTTCAAAGGTCAGGGGTTAAAAAACAGAAAGAATGTTTCTGGTATGTAGAATAACAACATAGAAAGCATGATGAAAGACATAATGAAAAGATGTGTATGAACTAAGGTAGCATGAGTGTTCAGTCTATTTTCTGGATTTTATTGGAGTTGAAAGTATGACAATTAACAACCAAACAAGTGTTGTCTGTTAGAAAAGGTGTGCTTTAGGTCACCCATTCCTCAAGTATCTGATAGAATAAAGCTTACCATGGATTATTGAATAGGAGCTTGTATTTTGTCATGCACTTGAAGAATGGATAGGACATAAAGTACATTTGGTGTTTGAAATATGAATGTCATTAATGGAGTATAAATGTTAGAGTTAACAAATCATTATAATAGGCAGGTTTCTGGTGATAATCATTGTGAGATAGAAGCAGTTGGAGCATGTACAATATGGGATCAAACCACAAACGTAGGGGGAGATATCAGAATTAGGCGCCATTACAGGCTGCTATGGAGCTCTTATTGGGGGTAATCAAGTTTTGGCCTTGAACAACATAACGGTATGTTTGCCCTGTGCATTTACTTCAAAAGAAGCGTAAATTAAAACATGCTTAAATAGCCGCAGGCCCCAATGCTAACAGTGCACACAAATGTTGTGCCCGTGTTCTTTTCTGCGCGTTTGTGGTCCGCACAGACCTGAATACCCCTAATTAGAGCTCTATGGCTGGCAGCCATTGCACAGGGATGTGTAGAAATCTGATATCTTCCCCTCAAGGTTTCTTCATCACACTGACTGACAAGATACTTTTGTGTAGTAGTGAACTTAACAAGACTAGATTTAGGTGGAGACTAAAGATACTTGCAATGCAGTTGTGAACTAATTAAGACTAGACTCTGGTGGAGATTGATGTGGCATGTCATGTTCCAGACCCTAATTGATGAAACAACCCAACTGCATGATTTAGTTTTTCTCAATTTGTGTGAAACTCAACACTGCTGTGTAACCAGTAGTTTGCATTTTTACAGTGTTGTGATAGAGACCACCACAAGTGCACTTAACTCTCTAGATGTGCGCACATGCACACATGTTTACAATACTACATGTTTTATGTATTTCTTTATTTGTGGTTCCATGTTTGAGCCTGTTTGAGGATGTGAGCTTAAATGGTTTTCAAGACTGTTTGTTAAAGTGAGTGAGCTAATATCAAGATGTGTAAGTAAGCTCAACTATGTTTGTATGTGTGACTTACGGAAATTTAATTCCTTGATCAATTAATAGGTTGTTGTTTCTGTTCCAGTTCAAAATGTGTGTTTGTTTCAGTGTATTTAGGTTAAGTGTAATGGGGGTAGGTAATGTTATCTCTAAGATCATTATAACAATGCACCAACAGTATACAGGACCTACAATTTCTACAACGGCTTGTGTAATTTGATGCAGTTTTACATGTGTTGTTAAAATGGCTTAAAATTGTTTTATAAATGTATTTTGGTCTGCAAATTATCAAGACCTGCTTATGCAATGTCAGCTGTGTGCATTTCAGGATTTAAGTCATTTTATTTTACGCCTATGATTCAGATTCTACTAGGATCAAAAGGATTCTGCTAGGATCGAACTATCAGGCCCTCTCATTATATTGCATTATTTTCATTTATCATATTGTCTTGCTGCATTTACGCTCCAAAGCATACCCAAATGGACCTAGCTCGTCGCTCCACATTAAGACGAACAATGAGCGTTCCAGCTCGCCCGACTATAAGACACACAATGAGTACTCCTTTTTAATAACATCGAGTACACATACAGCTATAGTAAGTGGCCCGCAGGCAATGACGATATCTGATCTTGGTTGACTATTTGTCTTTTGGTTTTGCTGTGACCTGTTTAAAGAGTGAGGCTCCTAGCTGTATTGGCTCAGTGTATACTCAAGGCTTCTTATCCCGCCCGGGCTTCTTTTCATTGTGCATTACTATCTAGAAACACCTGAACATGAGCAGAGTTACATCTCCTCCATACCATATTCGATTTAAGATGTTCTCTTATGAGTTTTTAAAATTTTAATGGAAGGTTGATAAGCAGATCCACTAAAGTTTTAAAGTAGTTAAAAAGAAAAGCAGAAAATCTACAGATCATTCTTCTGATGTCCAATTTCTCTATTCTGACAATTTTTATTAGCTTTTACTTGGGAGCAAATCTAATTAGAACCAGGCTGGGGGCACTCCAAAATGCTAGATCGAATATGGTACATGATGTATGAAGTGAGCAAGCAACATGACGGAGATATATCCACATAGTCATTAACATTCTAATCAGCTGAAAAATGCATTTCTTATCATAATCTGCTTTATTAACAAGAAACAAATTTATTTTTGTGTCGTCTACAAGATGGCACATAGGGATTACTTTGATAGTTTATCTTTGTGTCTTGTTACCCTGCTACCTGGTCTTTGCCCCAGTCAGTTTCTGGCCTGCCTATGATGTTTGTATCACAATAGGGTTCCTAAAGACCGAACTGCGAAAGAGTCTAGTGAATCCTGACCCACCCTGCATGATGTCATGTGTAACCATATTGCCATGAATTGTTTGTCCGATGTATTGTTGAGCAGTTATGTTTTAGTACGAATTACAACTGATTATAGAGACAGTTATGAATCAAATGTAACCATTTAAGGTTATTTCGATTTGAAAATCTGTCCCTATTTTATGTCATCTGCTAGAGGGCATATAGGGATTACTTTGGTACTATTTATGTATCTATGTGTGTCTGTGTTTCTGTGGTTAAATGTTAACCCTGCAACATAATTGGTCACTGTATTCACATACTTCGATGTATTTCTATCTGAATTTATCACATGATTTGTGGGAGAGTCTCACAAGTGACCTTAAACTGTTCTTAGGTCAAAGGGCATCTAGGGCTAACAATAGGGTTAGCATTTGCATGATTGGTCACTGTATCACACATGCTCACAGATGATGTATTTTCATTGGCCTTTGACACAATAATATTTGGGTGTTGTCATACTTAAGACCCCAATATTGGTCAAAGGTTGTCAGAGGGTCATTTATTTGGAAAGACAATGTGGCTTTATGATTCATACTTTTCAGTTTACTGCAAAGTCCAACTGGATCATAGATGCAACGTTTTAACTTCCATATGTAATTGGGGTCATAGGTAGCTTACCATGGTTGAGTCATTGGTTATTCTGTTCCATATTGTTTTGATGAAGAGACCCGTTCTGACCAAGCTTGTGTCAATGTAGCAACATGAGAACCAAAAGGACTGTTAAAAGCCACATACCAAAGTCAAAGGTCATTTGAGGTCAACTTGTATCAGACTGAGAATCTAGCTGTTTCCGAGTTATATTCTTACTGCAATTTCCTATCGATACCAAACATGGATCACAGATGCAACATGACAATACACATGTGTAAATGAGGCCAAAAGTCACTTACTAATGGCAAAGTCTGTATTGAATTATAGATTGAAAATTAAGTAATTTTTATCTGGGTCTCAGATGCAGCATGAAAACTATCACATGTTGATTAGGTTTAAGCAGTCATTGACATTTATTTCCTGTTAACGTTTTTTAAGGTATTAGACAGAAACTCTTAGCTTTGTTGATTAAAAAATATATCTTTATTTGAAATAAATCAGAGTAAGTCACTGACTTGGGGATATTAATGGACATTGATGGACGACCTATATGGCACTGCTATACTTGTTTTTGTTTATGATTTGTCATGGGGAGCATCCATGACGGCAGATGGCACATGTGTTCTGAGGATCACAAGGACTTATTTTTTGTATAGTGATTTGAATAGAGGTTCTGCATGTTAGGTATAATATCGTAAATATTAAATACTGTTTAGTCGCTAGTGAATTGTTGGTGTACTGTTAGCACCGGTTGATACTCAACATTTGGTTGAATATACTATAACCTGCCATGTTTACGGTAATCAGGCAGGACCTCTATTAATGGTTTGGAACATAAACATGTTGAACATGATGCGGTAAAATAAAATAAATGAAAAGAAAAAATAATTATATTGTTGAGGAATCAATACAACATTGTTATTTTGTTCTTAGCGCAGACAGGGTTAAGGTTTGTATATATTGTGTTAGGAAAAGTATAATGAACCAGCAAAAAAGACATCTACATAAATTTGATAATAAAACATATTTTTGTAATACCAATCTTAATTCTTAATAGTTAGATGTTGGATACCTAAAGTAATAATTTGTCGTCTGATGATGGCTTTTGTTTTGGCTTGAAACTCTGGAGTAATGACTTCTTTGCCAAAAAAAAGCAATTTTAAAGTAATAATGTTGACTTTTAGAACTGTTTTGAGTATGTAATTCACAAGCCAAGATAAAATGTGAATTGTATCTTTTATACTGAATTTGAGGCAAGAAAATAATTTACCACTTAAGCTAGAAACTTTTTTGCAAGAAGTTGCAATTTGCTGTAATATATTTTGAAGTGTTTTTGTAAAATCTAAGATACTTTTATTCCATATTTTGATCAAATTTGCTCTAAAAGCTGAAGACTGTTTAAAAACATTATTAGCCAGAGATTATTATATATGATCAATGTGAACATTGTATCCGTTTCACTGTGTTAAAATATGTGATGTGCAAAAATAATTTATAACAGATGGGTGTCTAAACCGCTTAAAAACTTAACTAGACCAGTTGGAGTTTGCAAATTAATATAAAGTAATCAAGTGTAGTAGAGCACTTTACCTAGTGATGGTTTCGCCTAAAGTTATAAAATAATCAAGTAAAACTTGTTAGTTTGAAACTAAATCTGAAACTACCACTTTAAGCTCAAAATTAGACCATATTTTGTGCTTCAAACATCCAAAATGTGTCTCAGGGCCAAGTCCCCTTATGAAACATGAAGAGACAACCTTGATCGTTGTGTGCTTTATGAGATTTGTCAAACATAATTCTCAACCAATCCTACACAAGTGTATTCATTTTTGAGTTTGTTAAGATTTCAATCCAGTCAGGCACGAGGTTCAGTTTTTGAAATGTAAGAGAACGAGAACATCATCTCCTTCGCAGATTGTTGAGATTTTAGCGTCACGCAATCGGAGCTATATTTAAAGAACTGCGAAGGAGAATAAATTCTTCCTCGTTCTCTTTTGTTTAATAAAACTGTACATCTAGTTAGTTTGCTCACATGGTAATAATCAAATATCTATCTAACAAATAAATCCAGGTGTTAGACTAGTACTTTGTGTGAGCTTAATTTCCTAATTTATTTGCTGATGTTTCAGATTAACTAGCTGTAACTATACCAAAAAGTGTGAATTTCCTATACTATGCACGACCCATTGGTGTACTTCTATGAGTAAAAATAATATAACCAAGGCATGCTTGTTGTAGTGTGTGAGTTAACTGTGTGAAAGTATGGATGGATATAGACACTTGAATACATAACTCCACTGTGGTGTCATTATATGCAAATACTAGTCAGAAATGGTGTATAATAATTTATAGATTGAAGAATTATGTGATTTTTTAAAAGCTATTGTGTCCACAAACCCAATTGCAATCGATTTCATGTGTCAATTTGTTGAGTTCAATGTAAGCATATTCTGATAAGTTTAGATAAAGTTCTATAAAACATATCAGATTACTCACTTTTTTGAGCATGACGTGTTGCCGACTGTCTGGCATCTTTATCACCCATGATGTGATTAATGACTGCATCCAGATGAGGTGTTCTAGAAATACTGCACCCAGATGAGGTGTTTCTAGAAGTACTGCATCAATATAAGGTGTTTCTAGAAGTACTACATCCAGATGAGGTGTTTCTAGAAGTTTTCTTGAAAGGGAAACAATGTCATGATAAAGAGGGCGCATCGCTCACAATCTCAAATCACATTTAGGACCATATTGTTCAGAATACTTAGGAGAAGAAACCCCTCA
>JAUMTS010601034.1:0-12908 GCA_032273385.1 Ophiopholis aculeata | reverse complement strand
TGCTGGGTGGACAGAGAGAGTTTTTCGAATCACCAAATCTGAGCGGACTCGATCCGGGTACCTTCCGCACCATAAGCGAGCGCCTTACCACTAAGCCACAGCACCTCTCTTGGTGGTACCTTTCCATTTAACAGCATGTGAGTACATCCAGGACCTCTCCTACCATGCACGCAATACCTGGGCTGCTGGGTACCCGATGTATTAGGAAATTGGCTGTGTAGAGAATTTCTGGGCCTGAGACAAGCAGCTTAAATGATCAATCACACACCACTAATTGCTCAAGCACATGGCTGTCCGCCAATGTTCAAAATTCCATGTAGCAATTTTATTTTTAGAACCTCAGCTTAATATGCATTTCCCATTTCGATGAAATTATAATGAAACCCTTGTTATATCATACTCCTTTGATGAAGGAGATAGTTATGCATTCTAGTTTTCAGACTTGATGAAAACAAAAATTGCAGATCTGAATTTCCAAGAATCAGTCTATTCTGAGCATTGAAAACAATATGCATCTGGTACTAATTTTATTTAGGTCATGAATAGTAGAATTTATTAGTATTTTGTGAGTATTGTAGTTGGCCCCCTTTTGATGTACGTTTCCTTTTTGAGGTTATTTTTCTTGGCATAAATTGAAAGAGCACTGATCGGAAGGATTTAACCTGTGGCAAATCGCTATTTTTAGCTCATGTTATTTGTTTTGAAATATATAACTACGATGGAACATACCCAATAATAATCTTCTTCCAGATGCTAGTACAAAGGCGTTAAAACAAAATAAAAACCATCGGTTATATGAGAGTAAGAAAAATACCGCAATAATGCCCTGCGTTTATTCACAGTTCCATGAATTTCATATTTCCAAAGAAGTTGGGAACTGGGGTACCGCTCCTAGTATGGTTCTAGGATGTCGCCCCCGTGTACATGTTATGTTACGCTATGAAATTTTGAAAGTAGTGAAACCTAGCTGCCAGGGCTTGCTCTCTGAATGAGAGTAACACATTGCTTGGGTTATTGGCATTATGAGTTCATTAGTCCTTTATCAGGACACATTCAAAATAAAAAGTGACACTTCAGTGGTAATGATGCATCTTCCACTCAACTACAGGATGAAACATGTTGAAGCATTTAATGAACATTTTTCTGAGAATGAACTCATAAAAACAAGTTCCCTGTATTTGATAATTTGCCAATGTGTATTCTCAAATCTCTTGCTCATATCATCTATAGAATTCCTCGTGTAAATAGCGCCTGGTTACAGGCAGGTATTCAGAGAGAATAAATAAATCCTGTTCAATCTTTTGACAAATCGATCGCACACCTAGTAGGGGAAACAAGTTCATAGAAAAAGGCTGAAATCCATGTTGGTTGTGGTAATTGGAGATGTGTTAGTTTTAGAAATGCCGTAATGATTGTCCTTGTGTTCATCTTTATATAGCGTTTCCTTCGCCCGAGGACGTTGTTATGAAATGGCGTCTTCTATCAGTGGGTTGTGTGCAGGCTAGTAACATTAAGCATACAATGGGTGATATCTCGTAAGCATGTACTGTATGACTTTTTGAATAACATTTTTCAAAATTGGTTGTAATTGTAGCCTATCACCAAAACCATTTACAGATTGGGACAGTGGTTCTTTATAGTTGTTTGGATTTGAAGCCAACGTTTGATAAGGAAACTAGGCAACCTTCAGATTTTATAGCTTTGATGTTTTAGCAACGTTTTTATAATATCTGTAAAAGAATTCTGTCTAGTGTTGCTCAAATGATAGTTACCGATGATAATAGCAAAAATGTTTGGACAAGATGACACTAAATCATTAGCTTTTACAAGTATGAAAAACAAAGATCGGAACATCTGTTTGTTATTGTTCTTTTGCAAATAAAAGCATAGGACACATAGTCCTATGGAAAAGATAAAAAAAGATCGGAACATCTGAATTTTATGACCTGTAGAAGGGGACAAAGATGTGGTCTCTTCTCAGAAGTCCCGACTATTAACCTGTGTGTTTCTTTGAATGCGAGTCAGTGCCCTTATGAACAGACAGCACCCAGTACTGATTTAGTAGCTGAACCACCGATGCTATTGTTTTGTAGGAAATTTGCTATTAGATGTGAACAAATGTTGTTAGTAATAGTATCCACCCGTTTCAAATGATGAGCAAGTGAAGTATATTTGAGTGTATGCAAAGTTGATGGTGTTATATGTTGCACGATTTGGTGTGTGTGCTTGTTTAATGTTCAAGTTGTGTTAACTTTTGACGTCTTTATGTGTTTAAACAATTTTGATTTTTAATAATAATGGATTCATCTACAGATTCTACATCAATATCTTAAATGTTTTTTGATTGCTAATTATGTTTTTCTTTTACAGCATTTTCGAAATGCTTTATATAACTAACATTTTCATTTTGTCTATTTCTAGGATATCCTACGGTGTCGAGTTTTAACATCAGGTATCTTTGAAACAAGGTTTTCAGTGGACAAAGTTAACTTTCAGTAAGTACATCAGTGTGGTTTTTGTGAATTTTACGTATAAAATGATTCTTCTTTCTGTTCAATATTTTGATATACAGGATATTCTACGGTGTCGAGTTTTAACTTCAGGTATCTTTGAAACTAAGTTTCTAGTGGCAAAAGTTAACTTTCAGTAAGTACAAGATTGTGCACATATCTAGAAACGTGTTTGGCAAGGAAAGCATAACAAGCATCAAATATAGCAACTGGCTTCTCAAAGGTATACCAAGATAAATCTCAAGCTTTCTCATCTCCTCAAGCAATATACAATCTTCATCTTATTTTGTGATTGGACGTGATGTTCATAAATGCTTATGTACTTGCACACCAGCGTTGTAGTGGTGCTGGTTGTATTCAAGCGTTGTTCTGATGCTCGATGAGGTGATAGTGTGAGGGTTATCGGGTAACGCAACAACATTTGCTGTGACGTCACATCCAGTCTAGGATAAATTTGACATTTGTCCCGTCATTTACATGATATTCTACAACACAAGTTTAAGCTTGTGAAGAATATAGTGGATAGATGCTTGTGGATTAAGTCCTTGGAGATGAGATTGCTTATGATGTAACAATCTACTACATCAGATTATGTTAAAACCTTTAAGTGGAGCACCAAAAATAGCTTGAGTGTCACTCCCAGGTGTTCAGGGCACATGCATTATTTTGCAGTGTAAAAGAAAGAACAACTTGAAGGACTATTTTTACATGCTGCCCTGCTTACAGGTGTAACTCTGATGGTAAATAAATCTTGGTATACTTTGTTGAGCACACATAGCAAACCTGGCTGATATCACGGGGCACATGGATTCATGGCATTTTCACCATCAGTGGTAGATCACTGGTTAATGCAAAAGGGTGATTCTTCACGGTTACAATCAAAACCTGTTCATTAAGTGTTTGATGGAATACGACAATCTGTACATTGTTGAAAAGTGAACATGATTCCATTGTACACTGGATGAATGGATTGAAGCATGAATTTTCATATGGTCCATGTACAACATCTTTTCCACTAAACCGTCAACACTCAAATACTTTGATAAAATCTTGAAATCGTGGAAGATTTGTGCATGAACCAGTAGAAATGAGCACCAAGATCAGTTGCTTAAAATAACATCGCTCATATAGCAGACTGCCAAAGATAACTAACAATATTAACTTGTCAGCAATATATGTTCATAAATGAACTGATATGAGGCAAACCATGGTTGCCATGGCAGTGTATAGAAATAGAAAGAGACTTTGGGCAATATTTGTGAACAAGAATGGGGGCAAATGAGACCTTTTCACATAATTTAAGGGGTGTGATGTTCTTAAAATAGCAATCTTTAGTTGTAGATTTGAATGGGTTTTGATGGATGACATTTAGAATTACAGGACAAATCAAGTGGAGAGATGTAATTTGGAAAGAATGCAAGCACAAGTTGGAATACTATATTTAAAGTAGATTCAGTGTTAATTTAAATGTGGTAAAGATAAAAAAGTCAAATGTGATTTTAATTTCTTTCAAAACGGGACAAGATTAGTAGGAAACTGTATTATCTAAAGTGAAAAATGTAAACATGTTCTGAGATAGGGAACAATCAAGAATGCACAAATATTGTACCAGCAGAAAAATTATATAAAAAGGCACAACTTTTTAACTAACTGCATGAACGTAACATAACAAGGATACTAACGGTCTATTTATAGCATCAGATGACGTATGGCTCAGAATGCTTTGATAACACAATTGAGACTTCTTCCTATGAAATGAAGGACAAGTTACTGAATTTGTTCTAATTTAGGACCAGAACCTCGCTGTTCAGGCACTAAGCTCAAAATGGTATTTTGAGTAGATTTTTTTTTTTTAATTTGCCTTTTTATGTGGGAACAAGTCTCAGTTGACAATAATGCTGCATAATGCACAATGGATGGGCGCCAAATTGTATAACTACACTTTCAGTAAGGGAAGAACTGCATGGCTTAGACAGTTTGAAAGTGAAATTAGGCTTCATTCCATATTGAAAGGCGTTGTCACACAATTTGGCACTCCACCACACTGTTAGGTCAACTGTTGCATCAACAGTTCGGTTACTAGTTATCCCCTTTTTGATCACGCAGGACAGAAAGATAACTAGGGATGGGTGCTGTATATTTATATACATGAATAACTATGGCATAGAAATAGAAAGTTGGTATTTTGGACGCTGAAGTGGCAAGTTGTGAGGCAAAATTTAACAAAATTGAATGACTTTCACCCAAGTAATAGGTAAGAGGATTGGCTATAAATCCTTTAATTGTAAAAACACTATTTGGTTGGGGTAAAATTTACATGTTCAATACTTAAACATCTACACGTCACACACACTAAATGCAATGTACCTTGTGCGTTTGCGCTTCGTATCATTATAGCTTTGGTTGAATAAATGAAACAACAAAATTGTGCAAGTAAAAGGCATCTCAAGAAACGTGATAAGATACATACAAATCATAAATTATACTTAACTTGGTTGATTATTTCAATGAAAGCTTTTAACAAAACTGTATGCACACCCTGCCCTTGCACATATAATAGATGACTATGAAAATATAATCATAAATAATAGGCACAAACAAGTTGTAAATCATGTCCAACTTGCATCATAATCTTAAAAGTTTTAAGAAATCTGTGTAGCTCTGAAAAGTTGAAAAAGAAAATAGTTAGTTGCATCTGTGCACATGTATAAGATATAAAATCATGTAAATGATAGGCACTCACAAGAAATGCAATTAGGCATAAACAAGTCATAAATCATGCAAAACTTGGGTGATTATTCTAAAAGTTTAAAGCTTGATAGCACTTGTAAGCAGGACAAATTGTTTTCTTCCCGGGAAGCAGACACATTTTTCCACAGTTTTAATGTGTATTTTTATGTACAAAGGTACAATTTCCCTCAAAATTCCCAATTTCCCTCCAGATACCAAAATTTCCTGGGAATGAGCTTCCCAAATTCCCAATTTTTTCCCACCATGCTTGTAATGTATGTTAAAATAAAACAGTTAGTCGCATACGTGCTCATATAAAATCATATAAATGATAGGCACTCGCAAGACACATGATTATACACGTTGTAAATCACACGCAACTATGTTAATGGGGGAATAGGGAGACGGCTGGATTGGTATGCAATATTTGAAGTTAACTAACAAAACTTTCAAGAATCTCATTTTATTTAGCAATGTCGATTTATGATAGTTAGGTTGCAAATTGTGCTCAATGTTTGAAACGGTTGCTAGCACAATTTGATTGATGATTTGTGATTTGTAAGGGTATATTAAGGGGTCACACACGATTTGAATCATTTTTACTGTAAATGACCGAATACTAATTTTGCTTATTTATTTATAGATTAATAACTGCGTATTACTTGACGCGAGAGAAATGGTACAGAAAATATGCACGAGTGCTGATGTTGGTGTTGTCCGCGCTCACGAGCCACACGCGAGTGAGTTGAAAAACTCCAATATCAGCACAAGTGCATTATTTTGGCACAATTTCTCGAGCAACAAGTTAGACGCAGTTATTAATCTAATTCATACACGTTAATAATCATGTAACATTTTTCGAACAAAATATAACATGTTTCTTCATTTTTGCCAAAGAAACCTATAAAATATAGGACCAAAAAAGTACTTTTGCTCCTAATTAAAACTGAATAAAAGCAATATTACCCCTCAGACAAATGTGCTTACCCTACGTGGAGCTCGCGCATTCCAACGCGGTACGCAACGCACTGCGTGAGTACTACACACCTTGCAACTGGACAAATACAGTGAATGCGTGATACTTGTGTATTTGAGCAAACTCACATTCTGATTGGGCACTACATGCATGAGGTGTATGCGGAGTGTATGAATTTAGAATGATGAACCTGCATACAATGTTCTTGGTGTTTATATACTTCTTAGGTCATCAGAATGACTTTTTAATGAAGCATTATTTGTGAAAGCACAATTTATGACGTCTTCAAATAAACTGTGTTTTTGGCATGTTTTGAGGGGCACTGTACTAACCGCAATAAAGTCCTCGTTTGTCTATACGGCTAGTAATTTTGGAGTTGCAGTAGATGTTAATTACTAGTAAAGATTCCAAGGCAACTAAAGCTCAACATTTTTCTACTTAAATGATGTTCACTAGGGCGTGAATTGGAAGTTTTAAAAATCAGGATTCAGACTAAAGAGAAGGCTGCTCAGTCTTTACTTCATTTAACACCAAAGTGAGCATTTTAAAAGAGATAGCAAAAGTTGCATACGAATGGAATCTACAAATATACAGTTACTCTATTTTAAAAGCTTAAGCCGTTTGGAAACCAACGACTTTAATAAAATCGATAACAAAGAGAAGCCGTGTCAAAAACACAATTTTCTTTGAAGACGCCATTTTGTGCTTTCCACAAAACAATACTTCAACAAAAGGACATTTCCGAAAACCTTAGAAGCGACCTTTCATACAAAAGGACAAATGAATGAAAGGTCTGTGAACTTTAGAAGCAACCTTTCATGATGTATACAAATATAAAGAACATTTGATAAAGTTTCATTCTGAAATAAAGAATGTTAATCATGGTTTAGTCATTTTTGGTAGAAATTGTTCAACCCATGCTACATCCCTTAATACATTTGCACAATTCATGACTAGATTGGAGACTTACTTAAACATGGCCGACATCAGCGTGTGGATGTAAAGTAATTTACTAATATAACACTGGATTCATACTTTATTGCTTATGACAGCCTTGTTGGTAGTTCAGCAACTTGGTTATGTTATGTTGCCTTTCTATGGAAACTTGAAATGAAAATTCACAGGCCTTTAAAATGTTTATTTCCTGGCAAGGGAGGTCAAATCTCCCTGTAGAATCTTAAAATGTATTTTGTAAGTTATAAAAGCATAATTTCCCAGAAATCATCATTATTTTCCAGGCCTGTTCATTCCAATAAGCTCCCAGGGCACTAGCAAAATCTCTTAAAGAATATATAATTAAGTTTCATGTACAGTAGGTCTTTATGCCATTTATTTTACATTTTGAGCTAAATTAATGAATGGAGGTTTATCTAGTTTTCATGTTTCATCTTTTAATTAAATATCATGATTTATCATTATTCAAACTATTATCAGATTTGTGTACATTTTATGTCAAATTATGCCACCTAAACTTCAAAATCCATTTCCTTTCATTGAGGTAACTGTTTTGCCACATTTTTTGATATTTCCACAATATGTATATCAACATATTCATGCTATCATTATATGATGGTGAAGGGTAATTTTGATGCAATGATCAGTTTTGTTTAAAAATGGTTTCAACTTCAAGCCTGTCTTTATGCTGAGATGCTAGTACACATATGATTAAATGATTTTTGATTTATATCAAACTTTTCAATGTATGTTATTCCTCTGCTTCATGGGTTTCATCAGATAAACAAAAGGCTTAATTGTTCTCATAAATCTGGTCCTATCGTACTCATTAATAATAGCTTCATCTTGTAAAAATTAAACCAATTGTAGTTTTAATTTGTACACAGACGAATCCGAGGGCAAGGTTTTTTGCAACAAAGATCAATTATACCTGTCTCGGTATCTGTTGCTATATTTATCCTGTCAGTGTCTGGCTTTGATGTACAAATGATTGAAATACTATCAGCGACATGTCTCCTTTTACAGATGGTTTGTTAACTAACCATTTCACAAAGCTGTAACATGGTCATTTTGACTTGATAATTGCTAGTCAACTGAAATCAGGTATTCTCAGCTGCCTCTAGGGTAAATTAATTTTGATTTTGTAGACAGCAAATTTTGGCAATTAAAACTGTTTTTCACAAATCTTGTGATTTCTAGTTTGTGTTGTGTCTGCTCAGTTCACGCAATGGGCGCAGCAGGCACAGATCCAGGTCCTTTGATCATTTACATCGCAGCCAATCAGCATGAATGTTTCCCACTTGCGTCTTCTCACGTCATGCAGTACGTACGCACGGCTCTGAACTCACAACTTGATTGAAAAACAGTTTAAAAGGGGAAAAGCAAAAAAAGTAATATCTGGAAAAGCAAGCAATATAAACAGCAAAATCTATTGGAATTTGGATAACTTAAATGGAAGAAAATTACTGGTATTGAAATAAATCAAATACTATCAACTAAGACAAATTACATGGCATAAAGCTAAGCTTATAACTGCTTCAAATATACTATCTATTCTAAACATTAGAAAATTATTTATGATATCGCCAATTACTGATTTTGAAATAAATTCAAATATTATCACATTTGACTATAAAGGAAAATGATATTACATAAATCTGAGCTGAAAACAGCCAAGTATTGTCAATAAAGAATAGAAAATCATTTAAAATATCACAGCTGCCGTTTGAGGTCAAATTTGGTATCAATGGTTATCCAGGTAGATGTAGGAGCGACAATTTTATTTTATAATTATAGTGTAGGTTTTATCATACAGAAATCAAGACATCACAGAAACATACTCAAATCATAATTTGACAAAGGTTTAGTAAGGACCCATTATGATATTAAGACAAATAAATGCACTGAAAATATGTTGGAAGCACAGAAATCTGAACAAATCGAATAACATAGTCTGTTGGCGTGATTTGGCATGTCACTGGTTCTACTGCAGTGTGTGGCTTTATCAATTAAAATGTCAATACAGCGTTGAAATTGGCGTATAAATTGTCTGCATTTGTGACTGATAGCTGGCCGACGCCGTGAACAACCGTCAGTGATCCCTTCAAAGCATTTCATACTGGGGTTGGTGCATTATTTATTGAGGAAATACATGCTCTTTAAAATTACAACTTTGATTTAAAAAAGTGAAGAAATAATTAAAGGAAAAACATGATGAATGCATGATACACTATATTCATAAAGTCTGACATTGGATCAATGAACTTCATTCACAATTTGTTCATATGAAAATATGGCAGAAAATGAAAGTGGGTGGTAAGTCAGAAAAATCTTAATTATATTTGACAAAACCAGGATATTACTGAATGTAATTACAATTACGTGTAATTAGAGTAGAGTGGATCAAAACATTAATGACAATAAGCACAATTGTAGTTTTATCATTGTCAAGCATTTATGATTTTCCAGATCCTTTAAACGAACCGTACATATTCGCCCGTGAGCGAAAGTCATTTAAAATCACACATATTGAAGATGACATAGAGGTTTTAACAATGAGTAAGAGATGGAAAAAGCTTATCACTATTATAGTTTGCCAAGATCTTAGTTTTGCTAATCTGTTCATGGTTGCCAAAAATACTGCAGAAAAATTATTGTGCCAAAGTTGTACTTGGCTATTATGCCTTGTAAGAGGCCTGCTTTATGTCTCTCCCTACCAGCTACATACAGACCACAGATATAGACCGGAGATCCATAATTTCTGCGCCATTACGGTGGAGCATGGAGATATGATTAGGGGAATTTGGGTAATGCCGTGAAGCTTGTTTTTCCACTGTATTTATTGCATTAGTATCATAAATTTAGACACACTTGAAAAGCCAAAACGCATGCAAGGCTAACACGCAAATTGTCGCACCAATAATGGACCATTAGGTTTGCGATCATTTCTGCGTCTAAAGGTCTATATCTGTGAAACAGACAGTTCATGTCTGAGGATTAATTGTTTGAAGCTAAAAAAGTGTTGATTTGTAACCTCTGGACTCGTTGTTCATGATTCGTAATGAGAAGGCCAAATATGGTAAGATTTGTGGTTAAAGAACCACCTTTTTAACTTCAATCATCTTTGGTAGAAAACTTGCATCTTTGCTTTAAGAAGTGTAAAGCATTTCTATATCATGAATGCACACTTTTTTATGAGGGTAGCATTGGTGTATAATTGGCTGAAAGCAACACAAATCATAGGTGTCGTACTAAAGCGCTAGGGCAATAATGTGTGCACACAAAGGTAGCAATTCATAGCTTGATGCATAACTGGTATTTGTAAGCCATTAGGTAAATGTCACGATAAGCAACCCGAAGTATACATATGGAAGAGAATTAAATACACACTAATTATAACGAGAGTTAGTTTTTAGAAAGACATTGGGGTATCCTTTGTTTATAAATGACGTTAAAATCTCAACAACTGCAGGGGAGACCCTGTTCTCGTCACTTACATTTTGAAAACTTAAAAAAAAAACTTTAAAAATTGTTAACTGAACCTCGCGGTAGTATCTGCCCCTACTGCCGTAGGTCTGTAGCCCACATCTTTGCTCAATTTTGTACGCAACATTTATCTTGCCTTGTACATAGTACAATTGGAATTAACTATTTTTGGCAAATTTAGAACAAAACATCAAGTATGTAGAGCACATGTTACTATGATTTAACAGGTGATAAGACTCCGAATATGGCACGGTGTCAAAAAGGAAGGGGCCAGGAAGCAGCTTTTTGGCAAGCCATTCATAACTTGCTTTATTTGGAAAATATTTGGCAAAAATAGCGCAATGTTGTTTATTCAGCTATGTGTGTTCTCTAAAAATAGTATATGATGCCATTTAGGCCACAGGTGTTAGAATGTTGTATCTTCACTTGGAAAGTTAAACCTTGCCATAGGATAGATTTCTTAATGAAGTATTGTGTATTTCATGATAAGAATTGACCGCTGTCTGATGAATGTAAATTCTAGGTTAAGTCCTCACTAGGTCAACGTCATTAAATGGTCAATTGCATTGCATTGCACACATTTCCAAATGTCTACGGGTCAAAGTCTATACCCAGATTCCAGGAATTTCTATTGTTAACTTAAATGTTTATGGCACCCAGAAATAGAACAACACTCAGGTCTCTGGTCACTTTAAGGGGATCAGTTGGTCACCTTGAATGGCACAAATTTCCAAATGTCTGTGTTCAAAGTCTACTAGCCCAATTCCAGGAATTTGTATTGTCTACTTACATGTGGTCTGTTGTTATGTCAAAGTTGGATGGATTTGACCAACATCTTCAGAAGGAGCTTTATTTGCTCAATTAATCAAATAGTCAACTCTTACATTAACCGCAGCTAGACAATGAAAAACAAAGATAAGATATTGGAGGAAAGTACAGGCATGGTCCCAAGAAAATGTCATCTCTGCTGATCTATCTAGGCTCTATTTAGTTATGATAGGGAAAGCAGCACAACATTTTGCAGACTTGATAAACAATGAAATAGAATTAAATCAAGTCATCTGGACTTACTATTTAGCTGCTGGCAACGTTTCACGTTCTATCCCGAGTACATCGTCAAACCGACAGATGAAATCCGGCGAATGATGGTTGACACGTTTCGGGGTCAATGAACCAGCAAAATGGTCTAGGGATCTTCTTGATAGCAGCTAAATAGTAAGTCCAGATGACTTGATTTAATTCTATTTCATTGTTTTACTACCTGGATGATTGAGAACATTCATAAACAGACTTTTGCATCTTTTGAGATTAAAAAAAAAAAATCAGATACAATCAGCCACAGAAAAAATGTTGGAAACTATTAGGGAATTGAACAGAGATTTTGTCACTTTTGGTGCTTATAATGTCACATTAATGCAGATTTCGCAAATTTAGGTGAAATATTGTTGAGAACCTCAAAGTGACAGATGGAACCTACCATTTCTTTTAAAGTTGCTTTGATTTGACTGATTTTGGAACTGCTGCAACCAGGAGTGAAAGGGCCAGCAAATCTTTGAGCATTTGGCTTTTATTATAGAAATAACAAACATTAACATGACATTTAGAAATGGCGTAATAACCAGAGCTCTTATCAACAAATACAAAATTGTGCTTCGTAACAAAAATGAAAATCTGAATTTTCCAAAGGTCAAGATGCAAAATTATGTTCTTGGAATTTAAAATTTTGAGAAAACGTGTGTGCTTAGTTTGATAAAATTGGAGTTCCTCTATTATATAAACGTTTACTGATGACCTTTACGGACAAAAGCCTTGATGTAGGGTAAGGTTGTTAAAGGCTTACGTCTGACGTGTTTCAAGGAACCGCTTGAACACGACAATTTACTGGCTTAAGTCAGACCTCCTGTTAAAGAAGCTTGATCCAATTGCATTACAAAGAATTTTATTGATTAATTTATTGCCGTAAAGGTGAAGGGTGAAATTATGTAAGGAGGTCAGGGAAAAGATTGCCCGGGGTAGTCAACATAATGACGTACTTCACACCAGTGTTAAAAAAAACCAGTGTATAAAGGGGCCTGATTTATGCCACTCCTGGCATCAGCATCTTCTTTAAAAAGGGATTCCAAATCTACTATGATTGCACATAATGGTGTTTTAGTTTAATCTATCTTTAATCTGGATAACACTTTCAATACAAAGTACTGGTCTCCCAAGAGGTCCAGAGAAATATATATATATACAAAAATATAAAATTA
>JAUMTS010599923.1:0-12911 GCA_032273385.1 Ophiopholis aculeata | reverse complement strand
AGTAATTGCTTTTACTAACCTTTTACTAACCTTTAACTAACCATTTACTTGAATATTTATACATAAAAATGAGCAATAGTAGTACCTGGGCAAGTATGCCGGAACGGAAATGACGTCAGAGTGACTGATCATTTGGCCGGAAGTACCATTTGGCCGGAAATACCATTTGGCCGGAAACAGAATTTGGCCGGAAACTGACATTAATTTTGAAAGTTAGGTAATTAGTAGGTCAGGAAGTAATACTTTATGCACCAAGATTCAGGGGTATAGAGTTAAGAGGGTACTTTACACCTATGTAGGAAACTAATTAGGTTACTCTAGGTTAATAACCTCGATCTGTGCTGTGTTATGATACATATTTTAGGGGTTTAACAAGTTCCTTCATGTTAGGTTTAATTTTACGATGGGCGTGGTCTAGTTGTGTATAAAACCTGACAACTATTATTGGTTTGAAACATAGTACGAATAATCAGGTTAGAGATAGCAATACTTACAACTGTCTTCAGATTTATTAATGTTTGGTATGTCAAAGCAGAGTACAGTCTTTGAGCAAGAGAGAATGGAGTTTGAAGGATTTGAAGAGAGTGTTATGTTTGGAGAAGTACGCACACTGTTGAGGTATCTGTATGCTGACCAGTTGCAACTAGCTTACAGATCAACAGTTGAGAGTCAATGTAATGGATGTCAAATAGAACATCCCTCCCAATCTCAACATACATGTATGGAAATTTCAGAAAACGATACGTTTTCGCGATCAGAACTGTACAGTATAGCATCATCTTCAATAGACAAACAGTACCTCGAACTTGTTTTTATCGAATCAGCCAAGACATTGTTTTTGGACTATAGACTGGTCAACTTTGAAAGTATTATCAAAGAATGTCTAGAATGGTGGGTAGCGACAGATTTCGAAGATGTGACCAGAGACATGAATGTAGAAGATTCTTTCATAATGGCAGGATTGGCTGCAAAAATGAAAATGTGTTCTCTGGAGGAGAGATTTACCAAGTAATTGTTGAATGTGCAGGATTGACAGAGCATGAAAACAAGTGTGATTGTAGTAATTGCATTATGGTGAATAGCCTAACTGACAAGATTGGTCTAATTAGACAACATCCTCAATACCAATCAACTATGGATTTTTTAATGACCCATGAATCTGACATACTTAATGGAGTTAATCAAATATTGGAAGTTCTGTTTGATGAAAATCAACATCAACGCCAAGCTTGTTATAGAGCCTTAACACTGATTGTGTTCACCCATGACTTGTGTAAAATGATCAAAGACAATGACATCAAAAGTTCCATCCTGGCTATGGTAGAAAGTACTGTAGAAAAACAACAAGTAGATTGGACAATTTTGAAAGACAATATTGATGATATGAAATGGAAAATCGTAAAAACTATATGTTTCAACCTCGGATTGCTTATCTTTCAAAGTTACGCATACTATATCACCCACATGTGAAGGAAGAAAAGAACCAACAAACATGACTGTAAATAAAATGATTGAATAAACTTTGTACTGTGAAAAAATAAAATGATATTGTCTTTGTGTTTTCTTTTTTCTCAGTTTTGATTGTGTATAAATAGAGTAAGATTAAAATATTTGTATTCATTTTTAAGTAGAATGGGTAAAGGTCAGGAAGTCAAAAGTTTTTTACGCGAGGTCTATTATGACCCGAGTCATCCAGCAGGTTATACGGGTGTAAAAGGCTTATACAAAGCTGCAAAGAAAAAAGGATTAAATGTCAGTCTGAATGGTGTGAAAACTTGGCTTCAAAGTCAAGATACTTACACGCTACATAAACCGGCTAGAAAAAAGTTTCGCCGAAATCGAGTTATTGTTTTTGGTATGGATTCTCAGTGGGAAGCTGACTTGGTAGATTTGCAATCTCTTAGCCGTCAGAACAAAGGATACAGGTACTTACTGACGTGCATAGATGTACTTTCAAAGTACGCTTGGGTCATACCTCTGAAAGATAAGAAAGGATCCACGCTTGTAAAAGCATTCAAGAAAATATTGGCCTATGGTAGAACACCTGTACGGTTATTTACGGATAAAGGTACAGAATTCAAAAACAGAGATTTTCAAAAGTTACTTAAGCAGGAAAGTATTCACTATTTTACACCCAACAATGAGACCAAATGTAGTATCGTAGAAAGGTTTAATAGAACTCTCAAAACTAAAATGTGGAAACATTTCACGGCTAGACACACTTCCAAGTACATAGATGTTTTACCTAAATTAGTCAGATCTTACAATGACGCTAAACACAGAAGTATTGGAACAAGCCCATCGTCCGTTAACATAGGCAATCAGATGGAAATCAAGAAAAGGCTATACGGTCCAGATGAAGAGCAGCAGCCAATTTTCAAATTTAAAGAAGGTGACCGTGTGCGCATAAGTAAATCAAAAATGTTGTTTGAGAAAGGATATAGACCAAATTGGACTGATGAGATATTTGTGATAACAAAACGTATAAAGAGGAATCCTCCAGTATATAGAATTAAAGATCTAGAAGGCGAGGAGTTGATAGGGACTTTCTACGAAAAAGAAATGCAAAAAATAGACAAGGGGGATGATGATCTGTACATTGTTGATAAGGTGATAAAACGGAGGAAAACAGGTGGTAAAACTGAATATTTTGTGTCTTGGAAAGGTTATCCGAGCAAATTCAATAGTTGGGTGTCAGACATACAAATTGTATCTTCATAAATAGGTACGTTCTGGTATTATACTTTCATAACAGTTCAAAACAGGCACCGAGTGAAAACATAATTAAAATGGCAGTCTCTCAATTTTACGTCACCTTACCTAGCACAAGTTCGCATCAATTTTACCCAGACAATAAGTTATCGAGTTATACGACTAGACTTCACACCCCTTTGAAATTGTCTGGTGAATGGGAGGTAGCTTTAGCAGAAATCAATTATCCCAAAACATGGTACAATATATCAGGGGAGGTCTGTAAACTATCCTATCGTGGTAGAGGTAGTGTAGGTTTGGTAGCCATAGAACTTACACCAGGATATTACGAAAGTGCTCAAGAAATCATTTTGGAAATAAAGAAATTGCTACCTGAAGACGTTAAAACAAACATTAACATGTACGTGAAATCTCAATCTAGAAAAATGGTCATTAATTGCTTAAACGGAGCAGGTATCATCCTTAATAACACTATAGCTCAAATGTTTGGATTTGAAAGGGGTGGTTATTTTAAGAAAGATAACTATGGAACATACCCGGTGGATGTGCACCGAGGATTTTACACCTTTTATGTTTACACAGACATTGTACAATCACAATATGTGGGAGATGCTCACGCGCCCTTGTTAAGAACAGTGGCTGTTGACCATTTGTGGAAAGGCGGTATGTTTAGTCGGACGTATAACAATCCTCACTACGTCCCGGTCAAAGTACGAGACTTTGAAACAATTGAAATAAATATAAGACGAGACTCTGGCGCTTTGGTACCATTCGAGTCCGGACAAGTGATAAGTAAACTACACTTTCGGCTGAAGCGCTCACCTTACTTAATGTAACTCAAAATGTATCGAAAATTAAACCATCAGCTACATCAACATGATCCTCACTCTCTAGATCAGTATTACCTCAAGCAGGTAGGATCTGGGATGTCATTTTATCAAGGGTCGCCGGGGATTCAAAGGGGTTATGGTTTGGGAGGTCTACTTGGTGGACTATTTAGATCAGCTATACCTCTGCTAAAAAAAGGAGCAGCTGCTGTGGGGAAACAAGCCCTTCATACAGGTATTGAGATAGCCCAAGACGTCATGGGAGGTCAAAACTTGAAAACTGTGGCCAAGAAAAGGTTGAAACAAGGTGGGAAACAGTTAAGTTCAAAAGCAGCCAGAAAAATACAGACGGGTAGAGGGAAGAAGAAGAAGAAGAAGACAAACAAAAACACAAATAAGACGAAAAAAAGAAAAGCCACTAGACGTCGCCCCAGACAAGGCCAAAGTATAAAGAGTAGGAATACTGGTCAAATCGCCAGAACAGCCGGTAACAAGCGAAGGAGAAGGACCTATAACGACGTATTTAATTAAACATCATGGCTTTTCTACATGAAAAATCCTCTCAGTGTACCACTACTCAATTAGATTTATTTACCGTTAAACCAACACAAACCTCTATCTTGGCCGGTACCTGGGATGAATATCACCCCATTTCTAATCTCCTCGATGGTTCACCCATTGAATTTCACATCGCAGGCACCCCAGAAGAATATGTTGACCTATCCAAAACCAAATTGCACATCAAAGCCAAGATTACCAATGCTGATGGTACAAACCTAGGTGCTGATGTCCAGGTTGCTCCCACCAATCTTTTCCTACATTCACTGTTCAGTCAGTGCGAAGTTTCTTTGAACGAGCGTTTAGTGTCAGTGGCTAGCAACAACTATCCCTACAGAGCTTACCTGGAAACATTACTCAACTATGGAAGGGAAGCTAAAGAATCTCAACTAACCTCAGCCCTGTTCTTTAAAGATAGGGCTGGCATGGTCGATGAGAATGACCCTCTTGCCAATGATGATGTGGCAAATTTGGGTTTGAAGAAAAGATATGGGTACTCTGTTCGTAGTCGTATCATCGACATGACAGGACCTTTACATTCTGACATATTCATGCAAGATAAACTTTTGCTAAGTGGTATTGATCTGAAAGTAAAACTTACTCCATCAAAAGCTGAATTCTGTTTAATTGCCACTGATCCCCAAGGAAACTACAAGGTATCAATCACCCATGCCTCTCTGATGGTGCGCAGAGTCAAAGTAAGCCCAAGTGTGTCGCTGGCTCATGCAAGAGCTTTGGAAGTGGGAACGGCCAAGTATGATTTAAATAGAGTAGAAGTGAAAGCTTTCTCTATTCCTACCGGAACTATGTCCTTTTCTAAAGACAACCTATGTCTTGGCCAGTTACCCCATAGGTTGGTGGTAGGATTCGTAGATAATGACGCTTACAATGGCGTTCTGAATAAAAAAACCTATAATTTCAAACACCTGGATCTTAACTACCTAAGTCTTATGATTGATGGACAACAAGTACCAGAAAGCAAACCGCTCACACCAAAGTTCACAAATGCTGGAGGACAAAGCTATATTCAAGCTTACCAATCACTCTTTGCCGGCTTGAACAAAATGTACGAAGATACAGGTCATTGCATCAGTCGAGACGATTACCCTAATGGGTACACACTGTTTGCTTTTGACCTCTCACCAGATCTTAATCAAGGAGATCACCTGAATCTAGTGAAAAAAGGAAACCTACGGTTGGAGATGCGTTTTGCAAATGCTTTGCCTCAAACTGTCATGGTAATAGTGTATGCCCAGTTCCAGAACATTCTGGAAGTAGACAAGCAGAGAAACGTCCTGCTTGAATACAGCGTGTGAAGTAAAGATATTCTCAAATGGATTCGCAACAACTGAGCAAAGTTATGGAGTTGGATAGAATAGGAAAATTGAACTTTAGGGGGGTATTTCCATCTGATATACTTAAAAAACAAGAGGTCAAGCAATTACCCAGTGGATTCATAGCAAATACTGATCCTAGCCAAAAACCGGGCGAACACTGGGTAGCTTTTTATTTTGATGGCAAGGGTAAAGCAGAGTTTTTCTGTTCTTACGGCCAACCACCCAAGACTTACGACTTTGAAACATGGATAGAGGGGGCATCAGTTTCTTGGACTTACAACAAAACCAGACTTCAAGGAGATATGTCGAGTGTGTGCGGACAATACTGTTTATTTTTTCTTTTGCACCGCTTTAGAGACATTTCTATCAACACCTTTTTCAGTAAAGATAAAGATCTAAATGACTCGTGGGTTAATGATTTTATAAGTAAGAGATTCAACTTGAAGATGGCGATGCTGAACCAATCTTTTCTACTTAATCAAATGGCTAGGGCATTGATGAATCGATGACCTATTTTGCATGCTGTAAATAGAGTAATACATAGAGTACAAAAAAAAATGACAAAAGAAACAAGTAAAATGTTGTCAAAACGTATAGAACGATATAAATAATTTATTTTGCATTTCTTTCTTCTTCTTCACATATATGTATGTACATTATCATGTATAGTTTAATAAAGTACGTTTGTACAATGAAAAGAATTATAATACAGTGTTTGTGTGTTTTTTTATTTTTACAATTACAGTGCAAAGTTTATACAATATTTCTATATATCTACGGATACAATATTTACTAGTTTTACTACTACAAATAATACTACTACACAGTTATATGTACATTTGCTTATTCTTTCCCAGCTAAAAAGGCTTATTTATTTACATTCGTGATAATTAATTTGTCCCACAAACTCCTATTATTGAAAGGAAGGAAAAACATCCCATTGTAATCGCCCTTTAACTGTACGTGCTGGGGTAGCTTTTGAGCTCCTTACAGTTTTACCCTTTTTTTGGGATTTTTTTTGGGGGAGAGAGGGTAAATGAAAGGTCTCAGTCATATCTGAAGGAGTCAAACCTTGTTGTTTCATTTTAATCATTTTATATCTTCTACTGGTATTACTAACAATTCTTTCCGGTACATTCAATTTAATTAACCCCCGTAAAAATTGTTCCCACCCTCTGGGCTCAAAACCCTTCCTCCCCAATAGAATATCGTACACAACGTCTGAAATGTGACTTCCATGTATGACTTTTCCTTCCACTACCAATTCACCATGGTTATTATAGTCCAATATACCCCCGCTATTTTTAACCAGTGCTAACAAAGATTTAGCTTTGGGTTTTAAAGTTACTGGAAAATTCATCAGCATTTTATCTCCATCAATGACAGTTTCAACACCTCCTACAGCACCTTCCAATATCTCCTCATTCTGGCCAGGGGTGTCAATGAGCTGATCATGGGCATTTACTGTTTTGTCTTGAGTAACTTTGATCATAATGGGTTTTTTAGCAGCTTGACTATAATAGGACAAGTAGCGTTGTAAAATCTGATTGTACAGTTGCATCTTATCATAGGGTAGTAGATCGTGCCTGTCCAGAATCTGTCCAAGTTCTTGATCTAGTTTTGTCAAGTTGGCTTTTGTATTGGACATAGGTTTGTCTTGTAGCCTGTCTTGAACGGATGATATCATTTCTGGAGAAACCAATACCATTTTCTTAGCGTGCTGCATCTTAACGGGATATTTATTTGAGTAGCAGGCCAGCTAAAGTTGTAAGTACTGGTCCTAGTAGAGCTCCTAGAAATCCACCTTGCTGTATAAGCATCTGTTTCTTACGTCTATTGGATACTTTATGGTTAGCGAGTGTTCGCAGCTTGTGCTTGTGACGAGACAACTTTCTCTTCTGATGAGTTGTAAGTCTAACATTACCATTTAAAACGTTTAAACAGCATTCGCACAAGGATCTTAATAGATCGATACTAGCTTTATGTAAGATGGATTTCCGGAGTTTAGGACTGCATTCAGCCAAGACCTTGAGCAGGTGAGCGTTGCTCTTGATGTGTTGAGACATTGTGACAGAATGAGGGATATTGGAATAAACATTGATATATATATATATATATATATATATATAGGAACTTTCATTTATTTTTTAACTACATAAACATAATGAGGATTTTCCATGGGGAATACATTAGTTCTTACTCTCATATTGTCAGGACAGTTCGGCTTAAAATCGAGAAAGAGATACCCATAGGGTTTGGAAGTTGCATCGGCGTAAGCTTCTTGCAAGTATTTGGTATTACCAGGAAACATTTGTTTCGCCAGATGCGTAATTTGTGTTCTGTCTCTCGGATTTTTAAACAGAACTATGTAATGACTATTTAGACTTATTGTTCTACTTTCTTTGCCTTGGTAAAACAAATTTTGTAAAATAAAAATGACTGATAAGTTTCGATGATGTGATCCCTTGGTGAATAAATTGGCAATTTTTTTATCACCAGCAGCTTCCGCCATAAGATCGTCTATTATGATCATGTTATTAATTTTTGGATTAAATATTTCACATACATCGGAGGGAATACCTTCCACAAATTCTATTTGTGGAAATTGAGCGGAAAGTTCCCGATAAGCTGGTTGGTACTCCCCATAGCACCAGATAATTCTGTCGGGCTGATTAGTCATTATTTCGTTTTGACTTTCCAAAAGTTTTTTGGTCCATTCCGTTTTCCCACACCCACTTGGTCCGCAACACAGTAATGAAAATGGAGTCTGTAACCTTACGTCCATCTTCTCTTAAGTCTTAAAACAGAATGATGATTATAACATATAAAATACAAAGATGTAGCTAGTATAAAAAGAACAAGTTAGGCAGGTAAATCAATCGTTACACTTTGGATGAGGTTGTCGATGGTATTGATACTTTGTTTAATAGCGTTCCATTGATAGATATTGAGATTAATACCCTTGATAGTTGGCCTAATACCTGTTTTGGCATTTCCAATAAATTCCCGTACATCTATTATAATATTGTTCAAATTTTTACGGGTAGATTTGCAAACACTTAAGAAAACACTGTCTCCTAAATTAATCACATTGTCTTCCTCACATTGTGGGGGTGTAATACTGGAAGTAAAGTTGAAGGTAACGGGTGTATGAATGAATGGCATAGACTTCACGTTATACGTTGAATTTTGAGAATCGTTTTGATCACTTTCCATGATGAACTCAAGATCTTCCGTAAACTTTTCAGAAGCGGTCAACATCAGAATAGGGTTGGCCACAAAGAGACCGACCGTTAAAAATACTCCAATTAAAGTCATGATGGTTATTAAGTTGTCTTTTAATTTTTTATAGGTCAGAGACAGAGAGAAGCGTTGTTCCTCGGCCATGGTTAAAACTAAACTAATGAGAAAATAGATTACACAGTTCTTTTAATACTATAAATTTTAATCTGATCCAGTGATTAATCAGACACAAAAATAGTAATAAATAAAATTAAATTAAAAAAAATTAAAATCAAAAATTATAAAATAATAATAATAATAATATTAAATAAATAAATCGTTTAATAATAAAAATAGCCAACATCCTCTTCATTTAAGATCCTCATCAATAGTAGTCAATAAATATTCTAAATCGTCTAAGTATTCTAAATCGCCTACGTCGGGAGGGGTAGGTATTTTACATTTAAAACGTCTGGTTTTGGGGGAAGAGGTTACCAGGGAAGCATTTGGAAAGAGTCTGTCTATGTCAAAGAGTGAAGAGACTGAAAAGCTGTCAGGGCAATCATGGTCGGGGGAAACATATCTATTACAGTTATTACAAGCACTCAAGAGTTCAATGTCAGAAAAGTTAGACGAGGGGTTAAAGAGCAAAGTAGTATTGGAAGTGTTGTGGTCAGTTGATTGTGATGTCCGTTGAACTATAATATCATTTGTCATTAGGTCCTGAGCGGGATTATTCTTGTCTAATGGGTCGGCGTCGTTAGTATTGTCAATTGTCCACTGCTTCATATCGAAGCTGTCCCGTGACACCCCTCCCTCTAAAAATATAGTATCCTTACCCTCCCCAACTATCTTATTTACCCCCGAGTCTATTTCAAGTACAGCTGCTTCTTCTTCTACTTCTATTTCTTCTTCTTCTAACGTTTCGTCACAATCCATGGGCTGTAACGAGCAAAATACAGAAATAACAATCTTTAATTTAATTGATATGAATTTGAAATGACATAGACGATCTGTAGGTCAGATATACTGAAAATTTAGGGTAGAGGTTTGTATCCATATGGAATTGTATCAAAATCACCCACCCTTATTCTTTTATTATAAACAACCCTATAATCTTTACTTTGGGGCCTACTTAAAATTTTCTTGTTTTTCAAATCTCTAACAATTTTGTGTGAATCATGAACTGTAACCTTGTCAGGACCCACCCCCTTGACCATCTGTTGTAATGTATCAAAATTTACCACTTTAATGGCTTCACTGTGTAAAGTGATCCCCCTAATCTTACAGACTGTGTCCCCGTCATTTAATTGATAAGCGTAACTTTTTGGCCCCCCACTGACATAAGTTTTGATGTGACGCCCCCCTCCTATCTCATCTGTTAATTCACCCAAATTAGACCCTAAAGAAGGGTTCCATTCCCCCTCTTTTTGAACAAAAATGCACGAATCGGTGTCAAAATATAGTGTTCGGAGGCCTAAGGGTTCTATAATTTCGTAAAGTCTAAGCCTAGCATAAGCGGTTGTGAAAGCAGCAATTATCACATTTGTTGTTGAATTTGAATTGACAAAATTGTCACCAAATTTATAAGTTATTTCTGCAAACATATCATCGTAAAAATTCAAGTCCATTAATTCAATTTCATCGCTTTCTAATAAATCAAACAATCGTGCTGGCGAATGGATAAACTCAGTTTTTGGGAGATTTTCCCTCATACCGAATCGCCCCCAAAGTGTGTTGAGACATAATTTTGCAATTGTACGCAAACCAGGATTATGTGCAATTTTTCCAGGATCTAATCTAATACCTTCTGCTTTGAAATAATCGGAGATGTACTTTGCTTTTTCCTCCTTAGTTTCAACCCCCTCCGGCCAACCTGAACACTCTTGTTTGATTTTCAGGAATGTATCTATGTATTCACTGAAAATACCCTTTTCACCCTTTGTTGGATCATATATAGATGTTTGTTCAAAATGCCATACCTCTAATATTTCAACAACTTTGTACCCCAGTTCTACAGCCTTCATCAATTCAACTGAGACCCAAGTTCCTTCTAAAAGCCTTTCATCAGCAGAATGTTGACACTGTTCTTTCTGCTCAATTTCGGCACACTTAGCACAGAGTGGGAATACTAATTTACCCCCAGATTTAATAGGTATTAGTGGCAAATAGAGGGATGTAGGGGGTAGAATTTTACATTTAATTAATCCAAAATATTCATCAAGTTCCCCAAAATTTTCCCTAATTATGGTGGGCTGACCTACGCCAAATTTCTTATATTTTTGAGTGTATGGGTAGAGAGAAGTTACATCGAAATAATTGATCTTTTCGCCATTCTGACAATCATAAAATAATTTTATTGCATTTGTACGCCCGCCAAAGAATGCATCTCTAGGTTGAAGGGGAGGTTGAACATTACATTTTAGGGCTGTCTCTTTAAACTGTATATCTGATTTCATAAGTTTATCAAATTCATGTTCCCAAATTGTATCTACTTTGTATCCTAAGTCTTTCAATGATTTAATTCTTTGTTCAGTTTCTTGAAAAAGTTGACCCATTGATTTGTCCGAAACTTTGTTAATAGTCGTATGACCGTAGCAGGACATACATCCATGGTAATAGCACCCAAAATGTTCAAAAACAATTGGTTTGTTTGTTTCTGGATCAACCCCATACCCATCCACAAAACCTACCCCATTTATTTGGTGTTCCCCCCCATGCATAGCATCTTGAATGTCCATATTTCTAAAAATTCTCTGAGTATGTAACCATCTTAACCCTTTAACAGACTGATTTTTCTTTGGGGAATAACCCTTAGGTGGAATAATAGCTATCTTACCAGCAGGCATGAATAAAGATCTATACACTAAATTACATACAGAAGCCAATGTGGCGCTCTGACGAAAGGGGTCAATACCAGGGAATTCATCATCCACTCTGGTAATTTCCATAAAAAGACGCCTAAATTCTGAGCATGCTTTCATCAAAATGTCTACATCTGACCTACAGTAATCTAAAATTTCTTTTTGCATGTCAAATTTATAAATACCCTTTTCCTGTAAATCTATCATTTTGTTATACCATTGTTCAAAATCAACACGAGCAGCAGGCATCATGGTTTTTATTCCATAATCCTCCATCGATGGCATTTTCCCGTTGTGATCTTGATTTGATTTGGTGTTAAAGAAGTGAGGGAAATAACCCTTTTTCATTTCGGAAAATCCAAAACATTTTGGTAATTTAGACAATGCCATTGGTAAAAAACTAAGAGAATCTATGAATCTAATGCGTGATAGTGGTTCGATCATATGTCTAATCTTCCCCCCCGTTCTGATGATATTTGATGGTTTTATCCGGTTATTTATCATATATTCAATAATAAAATGAATATCGTAGCCTGAATTGTTATGTGCTATCACTGTAGCATTCTCGTGTTTTTCAGTATCAAATAACCATGAACAAAACTCATTGTTACAATCGGTAGGAGTTTCACCAGGCTCAAAATGGACCTCCCTCTCTGTAATGGGACCACACAATTTACAATTATTTATACCTCTATTTGAATTTATAGAATCTTGAGACCGACCCTCCCTTTTCAATTTACCTTCTATATCTAAACAGTCAGAACATGTCCATTTTGCAACTACTAGATTAGGTATATGTGTACCAGTCTCTTGACTGCATTCATAGTCAAAAAATATATAAGGTATGGCCTTTTTGTACACAGGATAAGGTTCAGGTACCATACAGCAGTTGTGATCTTTAGTCACATAATTATTACAAGTTTGACAGTGGTAGTCAGCGCAATCGTGTTTCATTCTTTTCCCTTTATCATCAACTGGTAACCTTCGTTTGTGAACAAATAATTTACAAAATTGACAAATAAAAAAGTTTTCACAAGTTTTGTTTTGTAAGTGCAAATCATAACATAATTGTGTCTTGTAAGAGCGCAGACATTCAGAGCACTTTTTCCAACCCGTCTCATCATTACTTGGAATTCTAGCATTACATTCATTAGTCATACATTGGGAACATTTTGGTGTGTCAGAATTGCCCATCTTACATTTAGTATGTGTATTTTTATTGTTATACCCCTTTAGGCACGATTCACAAAAGTAGCTTGTATTCACAAAAGCCTTGGGAGAAGTAATAGTGTCATAATGATTTTGGTGATAGAATAAATAAACAGAATGTTTAGCAGGGGTACCTTCAAATATTACCCCATCTTGACTCCTTAATGCATACACTACTAATC
>JAUMTS010599922.1:0-19883 GCA_032273385.1 Ophiopholis aculeata | reverse complement strand
AGAGCTAAATTGGGTGGTGGCAGGCGCGCTTAACATTGAGTATTTGGAATAGGTATACAGCAATCCGCCATTATTGCAGTGCCCCCAAAGTCAAACTGCGGTGTCCCAAGCTCGGGGGTTCACATCCATTCATTTGCTTAATGCATAAACTGTCCTCCAATGTGCAATTCACGTATTGATTGCTATAATGCAAATTTGACTCCGTCAATAGAGGCTCAAATACAGTAAACGCTCAGCTAATTCATGTATATACAGTCTGGGCGGTATAGAGAATGGACATGACGTAAAAATGCGTCTCAACATGCACATCTGCGTCATGATGCGTTTTGATACCCGCGCAGGGAAATACGCACGCGAGTAAACAAGACGCGATCATAATACGGGCGTTTAATGTAAAGACACATTTTGACGTCTGACTTCCGAGTTCTAATCGGGCCAGACTGTATAGGCTCGCTACTCATAAACTAGGTTTTTAAAATATCAAGAATCCTTTTGCAATGTCAACGAAAAACAGTAACCGGAAAGAGCCCCTTTAAAAAAGTAGAAATGGGGGAAGGGGAATAGTCTGAAAATTCAAAATATGCAGTCTGATCATAATATTTCATAATTTCAAGCATTTTCTATCCTAAAAATGTCATCAAGACGACAGATTTTGAACATTCCTTTGGAATTTGAAATAGTAAAACACACAGAGCACCTTTAAAGGAAAACATAATGAGGCCAAATGGTTGACAAATTTAGCAACGGTATTATACTCCATATTAAGTCTGGCATGCCTGTTATGCTCAACTATGCTCTATTTGGGGTGATTCAGCGTATCATTCAGACATATTCAACAGTTGTATTCTCTGCCACAATTTCAGGCGCTGATCTGTTTTAAATGGTGCCTGCCTGCACAGATTGTTGCTGATAAAAGTTTTATTTATGTGCAGGTCGCGGTAGTATATATAGTAAGAGGAACAGGGAAGGGGGCATGATAAAAGGGCCAACTTTGAGGACACATAAATTGATTGATATCAAGTTGTGATTCTATACTTAATATTTTAAATAAATTGAAACAAAAGTCATTGAGTTGTAGGGCTTCTTAAGAAGACAAGAATGTAACATAAGTTTACAATTACTGTAAAAGTGGAAACATTCGCGCGCATAAATATTCGCGTTTTGCCCATTTTTAACAATTTTGCTTGTTTTCATTTTCGCGCTAGTTAAATTTAGCGTGAAAAGCGCGAAAGTAAATGTAGCACTTTTACAGTATTCATTATCTTTCCTTCGTTCTCAAATTATCACTGGAGAACTCCGGTTGACACAACACACATCTCTCCACTAACATTTTCAAAAGATATAGATTTAAGCGTGAAATTGAACTTAGAAATTATTCGTCACACTTAGCTTGCACTTTTACATGATACGCCTACATTCCTATATATTTTCCACCCATTGGTTTTTGAATGGTTTCCTAATCGTGCGCAAAGTAGGTTTATGTGTCGAATAGTTCAAAATGTTCATTCACCGAAGTCAAAGTTATCCTGTGATTTCACACCACGGTAACGTGATGGTTCAGAAGTGGCCCAGTTTGTACACACTATATTCCATGGTTTCAGTAAGATATCACTATGTTATGTATACCAGTAACAATTATTCTTAAACCATTTAATGTGAAAAAAAATTAATCATATTCAAAATAAGCTTTAATGAACCATGATCAATTAGGCCAGACATCAACAAGATGTGTTTTTAGAGAATGTTTTGCCTTGTTGTCAGACCCAATTTAGAGAACAAAGTACCATAACCTCAAAAAACTGTCTCATTTTCAAGTGCAGATTCATGAGCAGTAAAAGGACAGGCCTCTACAAAAAAAATATATATAAATTATTTACACAATCATTTATCTTATGTACAAAACAGTATCAACAAGATGTATTTCAACAATTTTTTTCTTCTTGTTTTCAGGCCCAGGAATGTTTTTATTGTTTTCAGGCCCAGTTTCGAGGGGGGTAAGTAACCATAACAAAAAAAAAACTGCCTCATTTTGAGGTGCAAATTGATGAACTGTTATATAAGTAATTAATACAACAAGCACAATAATTTATCTTGTTTACAAAACAACACCTCAATAAACGTGTATTTCATTTATTTATTCATGTGGTGAGTGTGAGAGGCTGTTTCACTCTCTTACATATTATCATGAATGTAAATGCCAAGATTGCTCCTTATCTGATAGCTGCCTTGATTCATAGCCAGGGGCGCAAGTTTGCCCACTCTCTTTGTATCTCAAAAGGTCCGTTCACACTAGCCTTGCGCGTATGCGGTGCGTTTGCGATGCATTGTGTGTTGATATATTGATTCAGCACTCCTGCCGTAACTCACCGCAAAGTTATTGCATTTTAAGTTACAATGTATTTAGCTTAATACTGCGACGCCGTAATGCAGTCACCTAAAATCATTGTGCAGTAACTGCAGTGCAAGTGCTAGTATGAAGGGACCTTTGGTCCATGATTATGTAATGCTTTTTTTTAAAAACCACTTTTAGTTGACTTGCCCCTCAAAAATCAATTCGAAGCATGCTCACAATTTCACGTATTGCATCAATCTCCCAGCAGCTATTGCAGAAGGGTCAATCTTGCACTAGCCCCTAGGTTTCAAGAGACCATTTTCCCATGTCTATCTTGAAGTATCCATTTTCATATGTCCCTATATATCATATTCACATCGGCCAGTATCAAGTTCATGTGACGAGCTTATAGCAATAATTGAAATTGCAATTTCATCAGCAAAGGTGCTGTGACCCTCGTTTATCACTTTAAACTTTCAAGCTCCAACTTTCTTGATGAATTTTCAAAAAAATTGAATGGCATTTTATATATAATTATTTGTGTTACAATGAACAATTTGATGATTTAGTCATATTTATACTTAATGATGTGAATTTAAGACCACTTTTGATGAAATATAAAATTAAACACACATGTCCTCGAGAATTTTTTTTTTAAACTGAAGCTTATTTCTTTTAAAATCAGCTACACTAATTCATAGATCCTTTGATCCTGAACTTAACCCATAAGCCTTCAAATCTATGATCATTGCATGCTTAAATCAAACATTTTGGAACTAATTCACTGATAAATCCAACTTACATTGCAGGTTTCCCAAACTAAACAGTACTGAATACTATGTGTAGCTACATTTTATTAAATCTTTTGAATCTGCTTTTCCCTAAATTGGATCAACACTTAATCTCAACAGCTTATTCCTGATAAAATTTGCAATATTTTTTAGCTTTTCTTGATCCGAGCATGCAGCACATCAGAAAAAATACAACTTTTCCTTTTTGTGTATGTAGGTACATGGAAAGAAGCTTAACATTTTTCGAATTAAAAACAAGCAAAGGACTTGGAAAATTGGTAGCAAAGTTTACATTTATTGAATAATAATTCAATATTTAGAATACCTGTAACTTCAAAAGCTTGTTTCAAATTTTATAAAAACTTGAATTTGATTACAGAGATCAAAATTCTTCAAATCACGTAAATCAGAAAATTCACTAAATAACTTAAATTATTTTCAAAATCCTCGTATAAAATTCAAAATCCATGGATCTTCTTTCAAATACATAATGGCATACACTCTTAAAAATACCTTGTTGTTCTGACTAGATTCTTAGAACTTCTAGTAAAAAATAATCTCAACAATATTGTAAGTTGTAAGGTTTTTTTTAATTGAAAATCTAGTAGTCTTATTTAACTTGGAATCTAGGCACAATGACAAGAAATTTTTAAGAGTGTAGCACATGAAATGAAAAATAGTCCTATTATTATGCCACCATTATTTTGTTGATATATCTTTATGCAACATACAAAATGCTAAATTCAGCAAGTACCCTTTATAAATGCCATCCTGTGATGAGATCACTATACAATCTACGAGCCCATTAACCTTCTCGTTAATTTATCTAGCCCGTCATTTCTAAAGGATCACCTAAATAGGTCATGATTCTACGGTTAATAATTGACTGAAAAACACAGAAGAAACTTGGCCAAAAGTACATGACCTAATTTATGTCATTTGCTATTAAAGCTTAATCCTATGCATGCTGTACAGGTTAGGAGCAGACTATTTGTAATTTCATACAAAATTGTAAAAAATTGTAATGATCTGTGATGTTTCTTGACAAATTTATATGAATAAAGAATTTATTCAAATTTGAAGCATTTGTTTGTTTAGTGGCTTTAAAAAAATATTTTTGAGTACGAATTATGGATTTATGATGGAACTTAAAACCTCTGCACGCACAAAACTTAGAGCCATGAAGCTGAACCGCTCTAATCATTCATCCGGTGCTACGGCATAGTCCTCAAATTAAACAAGAGTTTTTTTGACACGCAAGGCTTGACATACGACACTTCAGTAGAACAGATAAAACTTTTGATTTCAAACAATAATTAGGACAATCAAAATCTATGGTTACCTGCCATGTCATAACAATTCCAGACGTGACCAAAATATAATAGAACACAATCTGAGCGGGAAACGGGTGAAATGCATAAAACCAGGCAATTTATTTTCTGTAATTTCTAGTTGATAACCAAATTGACATTTTAACAAGTTCTAGACCTACTTATTCTTAACATAATACTCTTCTAAAATTTTGCAATTTGTTTTGTCATTTTCGTTCACTTTTAATGACAGATTTTGAGAAAAAATTCTAACCAAATTTCTTGTATTTTCTACATTATGAATCATCACATTTTCCACAAGTATTATCAAATTTGTAGAATGTGTTCTGGTTTGGCAAATTTTCATCTTAAAATTGACATTTTTAAATGCAGGACATGAAATTAATTGATGGATATGGATTATGGAACCCTTTTGTGTAAAGTAGCAAAATAGTTAGCTGGGACAGTCAGACACACAAGGCTGACATATGACACTTCAGTAGAACAGCCTAAACTTTTGATTTCAAACATTAGGACAATCAAAATCTATGGTTACCTGCCATGTCATAACAATTGCAAACGAGACCAAAATATAATAGAACACAATCTAAGAGGGGAACGGGCGAAATGCATAAAACCAGGCAATTTATTTTCTGTAATGTCTAGTTGATAACCAAATTGACATGTTAACAAGTTCTACACCTAGCCTACTAATCATAACATTAATAACATATTACTGACTCTCCTAAAATTTTACAATTTGTTTTGTCATTTTGGTTCACTATAAATGACAGATTTGGTAAAAAAAGACTAACCCCAAATTTAGTGTATTTTCTAAATTATGAATCATTAAATTGTCCACAAGTGTATCAAATTTGTATGTTTTCTCGTTTGAAAATTTGGAAATTTGTCATCTTAAAATTGACGTTTTGATATGCAGGACATGAAATTAATCTACAGGAACCCTTTTGTGTAAATTAGTGAGATATTTTGCTGGGCTAAATTTTCACGATCTGAAACTTCTTTTATTTGCATTTCATTTTGCACACCAGTTATTAAGTATGGCATATAACAACATATTTTCCACACTGGAGATTTGGCATTTGTGATGCTCATCTACGTGTAACTAAGCAAGAATATTGATATAAAAACCCAGACAAATCTTGCTGTTGGAAATTATTATCCTTTAAAAATCACATTCCACAGTACACCAGCCCACACATTAATTTTGACTGACAAAAATTAGTGATTCAAAACGTGATTTCCTTGTTTCAAGATTTCAATTATTCAAAGCCAACTTTTTTACAAAACTATGTTCTCAAATGTCTCGTAATTGTTGACACCTAGGAAAAATGAGAGTAAAATATTTCACTTGCTGAAGAAAACAAAATGTGATACTAGTACATATGAAATCAAAAGTATGTTTTACCCAGACACAGATACATACATCATTCTCATTTCATATTTGATTAATTGTATACATCATTAGAATGCAGAATAAATTCAGAATGCATACAGCACATACCAAATAATAGATCATCCAAAATGTCATTTAATTTTGCACATTTCATTGGAGAATGTATACAACACATATTTTCATGTGCAATGAACCAGGGAATTGAGAATGAACTAGCACAAAAACTGTAACATATTGATGCATGCTAGAAACAACATCACGCAATCAAGTGTGTAAAATATAAGAATATTAATGTAAAGTAACACTCATTCAATAATGTGCTTCATCTTGTGAAAATGGGACAAAATAACATCAAAACCAAATAAACCAGTTTCAAGTGTTCTTGCATACAATATCTCTATTATTCCGATCTGATTTCATTGATTCAAATATGTTTTGATTGATTTCCTTTTAACTGTTCACATGTGCGCATGAATGCGCCATTATTTAGAGATTACTGAAAATATGTTACACAGATTTTTCAAAATGGTTTGTGCCAAGGGGCTACCAGATATACATATTCACCCCAGGAGAGACCATTTTGGAATAAATTTCATACATTAATGGATCAAATTGGTATAATATCATTCCAAATTTTCTTTTGTGATCGGTTTTTAGTTTAAGCTTATATAACATCTGCACGCGTTCAATTTCATTTTTTGGATAGTATCTGATTTCACTTGACTCGCCTTCGCCAGTTCTCAAGTATGCATTTCTGGTCAATTTGCATAAAAATCACTCCGACCCATTCTTTTCTTTAAGTCAACGATGACCCTGGGGTGCTACTCAGATACAAAACTGTACGCAGCAGTAACCAAATAGAAGGATACAGATTTTTGTGATGAGACAGCATATTTGGGTCAAAAGAGTTTTAATGACAAAGTGTGTGTATATTTTTAATATTTCTATCAAGATTTGGGCAAAAATCCTTGTTTAAAGGTCAACTTTTTTGGCAAAGTGTACAGGCTTATCCATGTTTAGGGTGCATTTTTACTAAGAGAAATCCCTGTTTCTAAGGAGGTGCTTAGAAACTTTTTGGTATGGGCCCTACTAACAGTATCATATTTGAATGGCGCCCCCGGGGCTTTGACTCAGGTTTGAGGGGAGTTCAAAGCCCAGTGACTACCATCTATTATGAAATAATTAAACTTGATCTGCCTTTGTTGTTACCAGGAGCAGTGAAAACAATGGGTCACCATCTGCCTCTGTAATGGTAGCTTGTCATAATATTTTATCAAGAGCCAAAGGAGTATAATTCACACATTAGTTTCCAAGCTTTTACAATATGGACCTATCCGTTTGCACTGCAACTATTTAGATAATAACAGTTTTCTATGCAAAGTGCAGAAGACTTGTACTTTTTGTTAAAATTTGCTAAAAAGTATCTAATTTTATTTTTTTGTTTCAAATTTTATCAAGAGCCAAAGGAGTAAAAATATACAAATAAGGGTCCCAAGCTTTTACAAATATGGACTTATCCGTTTCCACAGCCGACTATTTACATTAGAACAAATTTGCTCCTGAACTTCTGTTGAATGCAGAGGATATGCATTTTTTGTTCAAAAACTGCTTAAAAGTAACTAATTTTTTGAATTTATAATTCAATTTTTTTTTAAATGAAAGCAGTTTTTATTTTATTTTTGACAGTCTTAGACTTACCTGTTTATGAAACATTGAGAATAAATTGCCAACAGCAGATATGAAAGAGAAACAAAACAGAAAAATAATTGTTAGTACAACTTCTTGGATTGAAATACCGCAAAAAATCTACAAACAATTAGTAATTAGGACACTTTTAAAAAACAATATAAATTAATTTAATGCAGTGGACACAAAAATGGAAATGTTACATTTTTTCAAACCACTGCTAAAACTATAATAGTGATCCATAATAGTGATCCATGTTTATACAATTAGGGCTTGCCTAGCTATGAAAAAATTACCAAAAACAAAAAGGCTAAATAAAAAGGGCTATCTAGTGAACAAATTGTGGTATATAATTCGACCCTCCTTCCACCGTGGTATGGTTCTTTTATTTCTTCCTGCTAGGGCTGTACAGACATCTACTTCCCCTACACCTCAGCAAGTTCAACGCTTTTAACTTTGTACATGCAATAGTTAAATACAAACGATGACAATAATTTTATCTAAAATTTGTCACAAATGTTTAAATTTTACATTCTATGAAAACAATTCTGAATCAGTGTGAGAATGTAATAAAATAAGTACAAACCAAACATGTTTCAGTCACAACATAAAAAAAGTTTTGCAAACATACTTAAAAATCAAATATATATGTTTCCATCGAACACATATTTTACCAAGCATGTAAAGGGAGCAAGTTCTTACGAGTGCAGAGTGAGCTCAAACATGATTCTCACATTTGTAAAGACATATCATCCCCAACAGCGATTAATTATCAATAATTAACAAACGGAACAGAAACCAGAGTCTTGATTCGCTGGAAGCAACATTTCATCTTGATTTTGCACCTGGATTGCAAGAGAGGGGGAACAGATATTTCAGTGAGATTTTTGCAGCAGAGTGAACAGACCCATTTTAGATATAATTTTCACAAAACTAACGACTGTTTCTATACCAGAGTCCACGTTAACTTAAATTCCTTTAGTGATTTACACAAATTTGACCAGTCTTTAGAAAATGTCTTTTTATTTAACACATTAAAAAAAAAAAATCACAAATTTTGGAACAAATTTAAGATAATTTTTACAGTGACCAATCGTAAGTTTATATACATTTTTTCTTAAAAGGTCACAGTTATACCAGGAAGCTGATTTCTAGGCCTCATAACCAGAGGCATGTTCCAAGTATAGGCCAGGCTTGTCCCAGACTCGGGGTGAATCACAGCATAACGGGCAATTCATTTATTTTTTGTATCATATTTTCATGGGCATTTGAGCACCAAAATGGCTAAGGACGGTATCAAGTAACAGTGTCAGGAAGACATTTTTATCTTGTAAGCAAAAAACGCAAATGAACACTGCATATTTCTTTACGCATTGATCTCATTTCAGACTGGAGACTTCCTTTGGGTAGACTACTTTTAGTCTCTAAAAGTAGGCCTGTATGTAGGTCAATGACACATCAAAGTGAACGCAAACAAAGCTTTGCAAACTTGAAAGGTTAAAATAACATTAACTAGATTTTCTACTGAATAGAATTTATATCCACACCTAGCTGATACTATTTAACATAAATCTATAGCAATAGCCTGCGCATTGTATGTAATTTAAGAGATAATTGGCATTATTAAGTTAGCACCTATATTGTTTAGATGAATGTTTCTTAACAAATCCTTATATTTTCAGACACAGAACATTCCAAATTACTTGCCTCTGAAAATGAGTTGTGCAAAAAGGTTTTTTAAAGCTCTTTGTTTAAAACAAGATTGGTTTGTATAGAATGCATTTCTATAATAATTGTTTCAAAATCAATGACAATCCTACCATAATTAAAATTCCCTTAAAATAATATGTGAAATCAGATTCTGACCTTTCTTAAACAAGGCAGGGTCAAACATGGCCTGGAATAACTATTCTATGTATAGAATTGATTTAGATTAACAAAACAATCTATACGACTGTTGAATTCGGAAACCATGTATAAAATTAACAGACAGTTATATATATGATTATATTGGACAGAAATGATGAACTGAATTACAAGAAATCTGATGCATTTTTATTTGGTTTATATTATTTCAAACTTTATAAACATTTTCAGCTGGTGTAGTTTTTGACAAGTAAATTGCTTTTTTGTTGTTAAATTTTCTTTAAAATATCAAGAATAATCTTATCCATCTACATATGAAATGTAATCTGCCATACTTTGACAAATGAAATGAACTACTTATCAGTACGCACAACAAAAGCGTCCAATAAACATATTCTTTGATCACAAACCACAGGGCACAACAGGGCCGCAAGATCACAACAATCTGAAAAGCAGTAGTTTGTTCTCTGAAACTCCCAACAGCCCACCCTCTTTCTATCATCATAGATCTCAATCTTGATAAGGCCAAATAGAAATAAAAACTAGTTTCTCTTCTTAACTTTTTGTAAAAAGGAGCTTGAGGGCACTTTTTAATTTTATTTTTTTCTCAAAACCCAGTGAAAATATGCATATTTTCACCTCATTTTCAGTGTGACAGAAGGCCAGAAAAAAAGGACTTTTGTATTTTTAATTTTAGTAAGGTTGACCCCTCATAATGACAAAACCTGTTTAAAAGTGCTTCTTGTGCCTCAGCAAAACTACAGAGAGCATCACAACTTTTGAAAGATCATTTTACCCAAGTTACAACGGAAATGTTTTTAAAACAAAAGAGTATTAAAACAGCCTCAAAAAAGGATGCATGAGGGGACGAGAAACTAGTATATATTTTTTATTTGGCCTAAGTCATCCCTCTATCAGCTCCATCTTAGTTTCAAATTACTCCTTAAAATCATAATTGACAGTCAAAAATTAATCAAAGGATATTTCACCAGTCAAATATTTTCAAATCGTACAATTATGCAAATTTTTGAAGCGCTATATTGATTTACAGTTCAATTAGATTGACACTTTTATGTTATTAAGCATTCAATTTATTAATTACAATTGATTGGTTCAAGCGAGTAAATACCTGTTGTATAATTATTGATTCATTAAAAAAATTGTCTGTGAATAAATTTGAGCTGTTTAGTGCCGTACTTAAAATTAGGTCAGTTTTCAAACCAACTACACAAATCACAAGCCGTTCGTTTCTTCGGGCTGACACGGCCATTGATGAACAGAACAAGATTATGATTTTTGGCTTGTCTTCCTTCAAGCAAAATTTCTCTTCAAAAAGATGAATAGTGAAGAAAATATTATTTCTCCAAACACAATTTTAAAGAAATTATATATCTTAAATATCCTAACATTTATTTTATTTTAATCTTATCATCTGGGATAGAAAGTGCAAATTTAAAAGCATGTGTAGACTTTGCTTCATTGGTTTTGCAATAATTACAACCATAATTCATGTATTTCATTTCAAATTAATTGTTCTTGTTATTACTGTTTTTTTTTTTTTGAAGTCGCTTCAAACCCTATACTAAAATTGTCTCAGATATAACAAGATTATTTTATTCCGGTTTGGATTATTTGGTTCGAAAATTTTAAATAACTTTTAATTATTTCTGCCTGTTATAACTTATACACATACCATAATTCCTTGCATCAAACACAATCAAACTTCTTAAAAAAATTTCATATGCACTTTTTTGATCAATTGGTTCTCATTAAACCAAACAAAGCACATTTGATTGATATCAGCATTCTTCATAAATAATAAATTTCATTCTCTGACATTTTCAAACTTAATATGGTTTCAAACTTGAATGAATAGCCAACAGTGTTCACTGAATACCAGTGCTTTTTATGGCTTAATTTGCTCTGTAAAATACGCATTTAGAACAAAATGTATATTGAATAAATGAAAAATGTTTCACATACCCCCTGTTTGAATTAACTGACCTATCTGCTTCAAGTCAATGTGAAAATTGAGTTGATAATGGTAAATGGTAACAAAATGTGTGTTATTAACAAAGAAAAAACTTTTGCACTACATTTTCTTGTTATTTTCACTAATTATCCTAACCTCAAAACACCTGTTGTTCAAATTGAAACAATGAAATCTAGATGTTTTTACAGCCACTAATTGTTTGTCAGAGCCCCTACCACGGTCCTCCTTCCTAGTAGAATCCTTTTTAGCGATTAATATTCACCAATAATTTGTCCAAGTCCAATTTGACCTGAAGCGTAGAGGAGAATACCCTACTTAATTGACTTGCCAAGGTACTGAAAGCCCAAAATAAATTGCTTTTTCTTAGCACTCAAGAAGAATACAAAATGGCTGCCAAGACTCAAGCCCAAACTACAAAGACATAACTTGTTTGTTTTTCAAATTACCAGCAGTTTATTTTTGTACATCATTATCATTCAAAAATCTCACACTATATATATCGTATCTGATTAAATTTTCATTGACAATAATTGTATGCATATAATATTTCACAGATTTTAGAAACATTGTCCTGTTGAAATCTGATTAAGCTGACCTTAATTCATAAAATATTGGGCTTGTATATCAGCATTCAAGTTCATCGACCTGATTAAAATAGAAATCAAAGCTGGGACATTGACCAATCTTAAATCTGGGGTATCAATAAATCACAATGCTATAACATATTTAATATGGGCCAAAAGCTTACAAATAATTCATAGTGATACTGCAATATCTTTCATCTTGGATGGAAATTGTTACAAGTATGACAAGAAAATGAAATGAAATGATACGATTACATACCTAAAATGGGCCAAAAGCTTACAAATAATTTATAATAAAACTGCAATATCTTTAATCTTGGATGAGATTGTTACAAGTATGACAAGAAAATGAAACGATACATTATATATCTAATATTGGCTAAAAACTTGAAAATAATTCATGATGATACTATAGTATCTTTCAATTTTAATGGCAATTTTTCAAGTAGGACATTTACTACTGAATTAAGTATACAATCTTCAAAGCTACATCATCCACTTGAAATCACTCTGAATTGAAATGCACCTTAATTTATTCAAATACTAAATTTTTATTTTTATTTGAATAAATTAGTGTACATTTCAAAGTATGTCAAATCAATTAAAAGATGCAGAAATTAAAGTTCTAAATATAGAAAGAGGGTGATAAACTGACAAACGTTCATTTAATTGTTATTTAATAATTATTTTCTAGATTTTTTAAGAAGCCCAAAATTTACTTTCTGATTAAAACACATGTCTTGATTATGTCTTGATTTAGTTGAGAACTAGATTTTGATTTAAAATACTTTCAAGATCAAAATGATCCCATCATTTTATTTTTTCACTTGATGGGAATTTATCTCTTGCCAAATCGATTCACCCTTTTCTCTTTCTACAAATTGCCCGACTGACGAATAAACCCCTTTGATTATTTCCATATCAACTACTGTAAATGATCTTTAATTGATTCGGCGAAGGAATTCCACATTTGAAAATTCCAACTAGTAAAAAAATGTGTAAAATGAAATTCCACGATTCTAGAAAATGTGCATGGAAAGTAACAGAGAATGTTTTACATTTTCAAAATAATTGTCAAAAATTGATGGGCATTTGAAATTTGTGAAAAAAAGCCCCACCAAATCTAATCCATTTCAACATTTTCAAATCAGGTAGTCAGCAATCGTCAAGTCTTGATTATAATAAAGCTAATAATATCATAGTGCTGTGTAAAGAGGACTTTCAGGTCACATATAAGGTTGAATTGCACCGTAATTCTTCAGTGATATAAGACTAATGGAATTAGAGCACTGTTGCTGCACAAACCGCATCATCTCATCCATTCATCCTCCGCACATCCAATTACACAAGCACCAATAGAGCTTAATGAACTTGGTATTAAGATATTTGGTTAAAATTAGCACATGGGCTAGAATCACCAGTTCTGATTTCTAAGTGAATTTGGTATTGATAGTGGACTTTGGTGGTGAGGGTGGGAATGTAATTTGGCTAATCAAACTGTGGCACTATGCTTGGATGACACATAATATGCCACAGGTTACATGTTGTCTTTTGAATACGCAAAATGTGACAATTTGGTGTCATTATACACTGATTTTGGGCCAATATATGGGCAAAAGGCAAGAAGCAGAGAAATTTCTTCCACTGTTTCAGGTATCACTTTTTAATCAATTAGTGTTTTTGTATTTCACAAAGTGATGCCTCCAAATATTGATATTGCACACTTTAATATGATTTAAGGGAAAAAAGCATTTTGTTTAAGATTTTCAGTGAATTTTACAGTAAATGCGCTCAAAAAGGACTAGTGTATTCTGATGTGAAGTTTTTTTAATTACGAACATGTTAATTAATCCTTTGTAAATTTATCATTAGTTGGCTGCTGAAAAGACAATACAGTATTTATCTAATAATTCAGAATTTAAGCCATATATCATAAAACTCCACAATATTATTAAATTGTAATAATCATTATGATAAAGAAATCATATTATATATAGTTTCATAAAGTACAAGCCACCCCATCGCATGCTCTGCCGACCAGAACCTATGGCGGCTATGCGCCGTAGACCATAACGCAATGCACAAAATAACCGTTGTGTTTTACAACAAAAAGCAAAACGACTCCTCTTCATTTTTCTTTTAACAAATATATATTAACATAGCTACACTGCATTATCTAACGAATATTGATGACCCTTTGACTTTTAAACATATTTATAGCAAATGACAATTGGACTTACAAAAGAATATGTTGAACGTAATTACATTGCCAATTCCTTTGACAACACCAGTATAGTCTGCTTACAATATGGAGACCTATATAAAGCTCAACTGACCTATTTATTCCCTAACCTTGAAGCAACTGCATCCTATATACATATAATCACCTGCATTACTTAAAATCGTTTCCAATTTTACCACCAACGCTTATTGATTAATCATTTGCGAGGTTCAAAGTCAAATTTTTGACATTTTTGGGGCTTTTGTGTTAGCTTTATAAAGGATTAACAGATTAAAATCGCTGAATTAATAAAATGCATATAATTCTTAATTAACGTTACAAGATTTTAAATGCATTTCATTTGAATTGGGCAAATTTGTTGAAAATGTGTGTTTTCTGTAATCCTGTGCTATATCTATAAAGGGTTAATGAAGAGCTTTAATGTCAACAGAAAACATTTGCTGCTAAAAAAGATACAAGGATAAATTGACATTTAAATACTTTGAAATAGAGATATCGGGAAAGCTCTATGGACACAAAAGTGTCTGTTACTTTTGTGTGGTGATCAACTTGATCAAGGTTCAGGACTTACAAGTGTGGTGTAGTTGATATGCTGATAACCTGATAACAAATCACACTTCGCTCATAAATAAGTATATTTGTTTATCAAATAAAAAAAATTGGAGTTTGTAATTGTTCCACAAGCAAAGCAGTCATATTTGTACACACCACCTGTTGTTCGTTACCAAATTATTTTTAATAAAATAGGTTTTCATTGACAGGATTTTTCACAAAAATTTACTTTAAATCATGTTCAAACCTCAAAATTGAACACAATATTTCACATTGCCCTTAAAACCTTCCGGTTCTTAATAATTTTATGTTCCACAGTCTCAATATTATAAGAAAATTGTGTTCCCCCTAAAAGATCCCCAAGAATCCTTCATTTCCACTCTCGCATAAATAATGCCCCGTCTCTAAAACATGATTATGATATATATCTGATCTCTTTAGAGCCGCTCATATTGATGTGACCTACTAATTACGAGACAATTATTGAACACAATTTTCTGGTAATTCAAAATCATCTCCATACGAATCTATCCACAATATTTGGGTCGTCAAAGCAAAAGCATTAATGTGCAAGTAGGAGACACGGTTTAATATAGATCACTTTATATTGATGTGATCTAGTAAACAAGACATTACAGGAACTCATTGGACGAGAATACACATGAACCATGTCATGTCATGAAATCAAATACGCTCAGATGGCGTAGGACGAGATTCCACATGAACGATAAAACAGAAAAGATTGCTCGCATGCTTGATCGTTGAAAGATGTCTTTATCCAGTTGTTTCCTTCTTCATAATATTTACTAAATTGATATCAAGTTATAAAAATTGCGGTGAAAGATCGATGAGCACATCAGCTTAGTATACTGGTTTTAGTTTTCATGGCGGCAAATTATGTGCCTCCAATCGGATATTAATATTAAGTCAAAGTCATTTGAAAGGGGAAATATCCAAAATATAGAACAAATATCAAATGCATGACCGGCACTGCTTCCACCAACCAATTTGGCCATATAGATTATGGAGCGTCCTGGCAAATCATAAGATTGTGTGGTTCAAACTTTAAAAGAGAACAAACAGTCCAAGTCATTTGACATCAAGTGATGGACAAACATACACTTGAGGCCATTGAGTCATTCGCTCTTACTACCTACCCATATCGCTCTGTAACGAAAGTGTAATGCATCCATAATGCATGCACGATTTGACCCAGTTTGAGTGTCCTGATGGAGTGATGAAAAAGTGATTCTAACTGAAACAAGGACGAACAGTCTAAGTCATTTCACTCTAAGTGATGGGGGACAAATATACTCTTAAGTCCATTGAATTGTGCTCTTTCTTTATTGTGTAAATAAAGCAAAAGTGTAATACATGCATGGAAGATTTATTCTAGATAGAATGTCCTGATCAATTGATGAGATTGTGGTTTAGATTTTAAAATAAGAACAAACAGGCAAAGTCATCCTAGGGTCCTCTGAGTCACATCTTTCTATTTATAAAGTGTAGTGCATCTATAATACATAGAAGATTTAGCTCGGATAGTGTTTCCTGCTAGAGTGATGAGATTGTGGTTTCAACAAGAACAAACAGTCAAAGACTTTCAACATTAAATAATGGGCCCAAGCAAAAAGCCCACTGAGTCATGCGCTCCATCCACAACCCACCTATAACGAAAGTGTAATGCATCTATAATGCATAGAAGATTTAGCCAAGATTGAGTGTCCTGATCAAGTGATGAGATTGTAGTTCCAACTGGAGCAAACCAAGTATTGTAACCAAACAAAACATGGCCGGGAATCTCGGCTCTGTTGTCACAACGAATAGCTACAGCAAGGTGTCAATTTCATCCGGGCACCTGCTATAATGACCAAACCGCTATAGAAGACAGCAAAAGCTTTATAAAGCATAAATAACATTGAGTTGTTGACACAGAATTGCTTATACAATATTCATTAGACCAAGTTCGTCTTGACCCCAAATTGAAATAATTTGAATCGGAAAGCTTACACTGCACAAATACCATTGAGTCGTTGACATTAAATTTGTTGCACTTATGTTCATCTTTATTTTGCTACCCAAAGCTTGAACCAAAGTATGCTTGAACTGCCTTAAATTTGAATAGTTAAAACTGAAAACTATTTGTTAGAACTTTACTCAAATATTAACTAGAGTTTTTCAACATGAAATTATCAGATAAAGAAGTATGATTTACAAATATTCCATGAATTATGAAATAAAGAGTTGGTAATTTTGTTTGAAGATATGTTTCTTAGTAAGATATTAAATCAAAACCTATCTACCAATTTTTAATTTTCATTTTTTTTTCCCCAAAATAATTCTGCCAACTTCGAGATTTGACACCATGAATTGACAACCCTAATTTGTCAATCACTGAAAACGAGACACAACATATATGACACATATTACAATATGAAACAACGTTTACAACTACGATATGTCAAATTTACGTCGCAAATAGAACATGAAGATAAAAGATACAGGAAGCTCTCTATAGTCCCGATGGAGAAGTAGCTTAAGGGGAAACAAGACGGTATCAACGTCGATGCGATGACTTATTTGCATACCCATTTGTCATCTTTTAGAAAACTAACAGCTCAACATTTTCTCTAATTGGATTCGTATTTGAAATTTGAAAACCAATTTCCAGGTCTAATAAAGAAAAACAAAGAAATTGTACTTTATTATCAACCATTTACGCTTCTACGTAGCGCAACACATGCAAGATTACCAATAACAAAGCCTTCATTCATTTCTAGACAAAACAGCCGATCATCCCTCTAGTGTATGACAACAAGTCGTAGCCCGTTTGAGAAATTTGAGCCACGCAGCGCCGAGAAAAAGATTCTAATTTGGTGACACTATTGTGTCACAATTTGCGCATAATAATGTGGATAGTGAAGAAACATGAGTTGTTACAGTTAGTTGACTAAACACCTACGACTGATACTTTAACAGTGTTTCTATTTATAATATCAACAGGTATTTATGTATATTTAGCTAGATACAGCCGCGTATCTCAAGTTTATATTCTTATTTATTATGTGCTCTTCATGTATTTGTCATGCCCATTGATTAAAGAAATAAATTGGAATTTGATTTAATTCAGGAGCTTTCATTAAATGTAAAAGTTACTTAGCTTGTTTAAACTTAAAACAATTATATATTATTGATTGTATTGAGATTTCATTTTAAAAGAAAAATTGAAGCAATTTGTTATCAATTTTCAACTAAATTGTGTGAAAACTAACCATTTTTTGGCTAAAATTAATCAAATCCGTTCTCTCATCACTGCCTCACCTCAAAACTCCTTACAATTGATACATGTCAAATTGGCAAAACATCCTAATTCCCTGCAAAACATCTCATATGACTAAGAATTAATTTGGTACAATTTTCCTTCATTTCCTTTGAAAGTTTCCCTAAAACACCCTTTGCTCACTTATTTCATAAAACTACCTAATTCTTGATATAAATACAATTGTCATTTGATTCAATAGAAAGTACATTGTGTTTATTCGACTCATACCCACGATTATATTAGTCTGCCTTTATACATCCGATTTGTCATTCCGTATTATGTTTCCGATTCAAATTATGGAGTATATCAGAAGCAAAATATATCATCAGGGGTATATAAATGATAACAGATGAAAAGTAGTTCACCAATTTCCTCTTTATAAGAACAATTTATACAAATTTGAATGTTTGCTTCTGTATATATGAGTAATTTTGCGCATAGGCCTACATTTTTAGGGCTGGGTAATCTTAAATTCAAGGCTAGAAGTATCAAATTTTCATCCAACAACCTTTCTATTATTTCTCATGTTTCTTTATCCAAAGAAGCAAAATATCCTTCCAAATTACAACATTTCCTACAAGGAGCTTCCTGACTTGCCTGTTTTCCTCTCCAGTATTTGAATATTTTTGGAATAATCTATACACAAATAAGTAATTTGATTTCATATATGGATTGGCAAAAATGTTTACTAACAATATTTTAGAACCAAGGTGATTATTTCAGCTCTGACTTGACCCATTCGGGTTAAGTGACATTTCAGAACTAGATTCTAAATAAAAATATTTTTTTAAGAAAAACTGCCAGCTCTGCCAACGAGTGGTGGCCAGCACATTATGCCCGCAAGTCATTATTGCCCCCGCTTTTATTTTGTAATTAGTCCAACGTGACGGAAATAATTGTGCTAGCAGCTTGCCGCGCGACCTGCCAGTCACATGTCCACTGTAATCACAGTCACATTTCCCCCAGGCCTCCTAGACGACCCCTGCTAGCCCCCTTCACAAAACAGAACATATTAGTATGTGCCGTTGTAATTGCCCTCATTGTGTTATAACACATTGTTATGTTTCCTTTTTTTTATAAAAACGCCGCAGTTAATCAGTGTCAACACGCCATTCTGATACAACCTACTTTATCCTTATTGAAATGTTATGAAAACAAACATTAAGCTTAACACAGCAGAATGTGCCTTGATGCGATCACGACAGCTTAGTCAAATTTAAACACACTGAGGTCTCAATGTTACAAATTGTCTACCCAGATTGACACCAAGTGCGGTGCACAATTCTCAGCTCTTTGCTTCCATTGTAGACTCTACCTACTCACTTTTACACGTACTTTATTATTTCTAAAAGCGGAAATTAATAATGTTTCTGTTTTGAACTGCAACATGTATTTATTAAGCTTAGTTGAGTGTATCATGAACAGAACCGCAGACACATATATTCCCACACAATAATATTTTTGCGCACAGTTACCTTTATTATACAAAATGTTGACTTAAGTCTGTACCAAAAAGAACATGGCACTAAGTAACCATGCGGATCCACACCACATAAAATGGGTAAGAACAGAATAAGGAGATCTCCAATTGGTTCCACAAAATCTAGATACAAGTAAAATATTGTTTGCATCTAGGGTAGAACACTACATGATAGGTTACAACCAGACGTGCGCAAGTGATGGAGGGCAGAGGGACCCCTTGCATAACCCCTCCCCTCCCCCAACTACCCTGAGCAGTATAAAGGACTACACCCCCCCCCCCACACCCCCACACACACACACCCCATC
>JAUMTS010598811.1:0-12911 GCA_032273385.1 Ophiopholis aculeata | reverse complement strand
TTGTGGCAGTACCCAACTATAAGGAGGATTACCTAAATGCGCTGACATTTCAAAATTATTCAATAAATATGTTTTGGTCAAAATCGAGGCTGTTTCTTTCTTGCATGTCAAACCTTTTTTTTTTTGTATTATCAGAAATTATTATTTAAGTATGTGAATCAAAATCAGTAGTTATTGAAAATTAATGGTAATGTTTTTCCGTTACTCCCACAAAATTAAAACACAGTATGAGACGTAAGTAAGGAACAGACCAGGCAAGGAGACACGTTTACCGTCTTTAGAAACAAGAACAATGAAACATTTTATATTATAATAGTATTGAAAGAAAGGTTAAATAAACCGTGGGAATGAACCACTAAAGCACAAAGTGTGTCAATTAATTGGAAGTACTAAAACACAAGAAAAAAATGAAAACAAGCGAGAGCGTAAAGCAAACCTCATTTCAAACGTTAATGGTTAGTTTCTTATGCTAGTTATAGAGTAGAATAACATCATTAGACTGGCAAGCCCCAATTACATGACACTTGCCATTTATATCCCTTAATGACGTCACAATAGAAGAGTAGTTCATTGTTAGCAATAAAAGCCATGGTAACCACGTATATAATTCTAATACCAGTTACTGTCTGATACAACTAATTATGTCTACCACGAATATTTGTGAATGTTAAGTTATATTGGAATGTTGTGATTGTGCGATGGTCATAACATTGATTATAACGCTGGTTTGCTTGTAGGTGTGCTTTCGAATATGAGTCTGTTTCTAAGATATGGTTATAATAACCATAACCGTAAATTACAAGAGAAGTAAACCGGAGTAAATTACCCTTATGTTTTCAGCATTTATCGTCGTAGATGAAAAACATTCTTGAAAATAACGATAAATCTTCTTACCTGAGAGCTTGTTGCTTATTGTATACAAATATTTATGAATATTATTTAAATCATAAGCTACATAATAAAATTAATATGTGTTTACAATTTATGTTAAATGACCAACAACTACTCATAATATGTATATTATTTCATTCATTCATTTATTCATTTTACTTTGTCAGGCTAACAATGTAATTGTTCATTGTTATTTTAGAAGTCGTATTTCGTCATTTAGTGGAATACGCCAGTTATATATATAGTGTCCAGGCAGAATGCAATATTACTTACTGTCATTTAGCATAACAATACTTACTCATTATAAATTTATTTTAAAATTCATGTATCTTTCCATTACAAGTAAATGCTATGATAAACATTTACCAAAAAACATAACTTATACAGTATTGTATTATATTACAAAAATCTGAACAAGTGTAATACTATATCTGGTAAAATGTGTGCCCTGTTGTATGATGTGATAAAGTATTAACAGATTTGCTGTAAGGTGTAATGTTATACACTTCACTGCTACTTGATATGGCTAAGTGTACACATAATTAGTGTTTCTCCTATAAAAAATGTGCTGTATTTTTGTTAGAGAAATTGGGTAACTTTGGCTATTGAATCTTTCATAATCTCAGTGGCTACATGTCTGCTTTCGTCGTAAATCACGTTAGTTGTAAACAGTTTTAGGTAGTAAACGCAATAGTGATAAATTATTTTTAAATCATTTTAGATACAGTGTCCTTACATACATGTAAACACTAAAACCTCTGGAGATTAGTTCCTGTTAATGTTAAAATTAATAATCTTAAACAGCTATGAAGAATCTCGCAAATTCATTGGATTGGAGCTTTGTAAAACCGTTTTGTAATACAAAGCGGTTTTACAAATTGTATATCAGGTGATATAACACGGCTTGCATTATTAATAAGGCGCGATCAACATCTACGCTTATAGACGCGCAATTTAGCGCGCGCACCATCGCGTATGTCACGTATGTTTCACGCAGAGCACGCCGGTCTCTGGCTCGCCGATTTATTTTGGGAGGTAAAAGCAAACAAATAAATGTAATTTGAATTTACCATTTCTTTTATTTATGTTTAGGAAATGCAATATTTTTACAGAGCTGTTAAAGGATGAGAATAAAGGTATACTACTTAGAATAATGATTGCGCCCGTGTTATATCAGACGACAGATGCACAAATTGGTCTGAAAACAGAACCTTTATTCTCTAAATATTGTACGCATTATTGTGAAAAGCGGAAAAAACTGTCAAAAGAAAGAAGGCAACAATCTTCTATTTTATACTAATGGAGTTGGGGATTGTTGCCTTCTTTCTATACTTTAGTTATTATCGAATTGTAGTCATAACATATTTTGCAGCTTCAATTGAAAATGTCATTTATATAAACTGCCATTTATTTATAGCTGAAAATGTTGAGTAAAACTACCTTATGACTATTGACATTAGCCATTTTATTACTAATTTTGCTAATTCATTGGGTTTTCTGAATAGATTCAAAACATTCAATGTTCTTGACATTTAGCAGCGCCAAGTCTCATAAAAAGCCAAAAGCATTTTAAAGATGCACACAAATTTGAATGTTACATTGCTCGTTCAAGGAAATAAGAATGTAAGTTAAGCTTAATAGTAACGAACACGCTGTATAATAATGTCATTAGTGGATAAATGTTGTTTATTTTCGAGGGTGTCATTTACGAGGTAAATTTGTCATACAGGGTGTATCAAAATGAATTAAACACTTTGAAAATTTCCTCTTAAATCAAAAGTATGAGATATTTTGTTCTCTATGCTCTGTTTATAGATACATCACCATCTCGAACACCCGTTAGTGTAAATGACTGGGGTGTGACAATAAACAGGTACTTCGTGTCCATTTTTGTGAACCGAGCCCAATATGCAGTTGCGAAGAGGTCATTATCCCGTGCCGATCTACTTACTTAAAGGTCAAAGGTCAAAACAGGTTACTTGAGGTCACAGCAGGAGAAATCATGAGAAAGAACTGAAAGATATGTTACCGAAATCCACGCAGTCGGTAACCTTCCATAAGCCATCCAGGCAGTGCAATCGGGTAGTCAAAGAGTTAACTATTACCAAGTGGACTGCAAAGGTTCCATTTAATTTCGATGTGTCATGTAAATGATGTCAGTATGAGTAACCTTGCACACCATGGGTGCACAATAGCATCCAAACAAAGGAATTGAAACCGCACAATCTCTGCGCTACTGTGTTTTGACCTCAGATCACCAAAATAGGCACAGAACCAGTACAGTTTGTCAGGGGTCAGTAGTTTTGGGCTGTGAGATTCCAAGATGTTGGTGTAACTAGCTTGTTAGTGCATTTTGACCAAACACCTCATATATCTAACTTTGGCTGCATGTTTCTAACTGTTCACTTTATCTTGATACACTCTGTATTTTGTTGTATAACTTTTAAGTATTTGTTCATACCTTTATAATGTACATTATATATAATAAGATACAAATGTTTTCAACGCCCAATACACTTGTATGGACTTATTCAAATATAATTCTGCTTGTTTTTAAACAACGTTACAATTTCAAATAATTTACCCGAAGGAGTTTTATACTGGGTTTATCAACCTTTTTAAACAAGTTATACAATTGCATTAAATCAGTACACAGACACATAATTTTTTATCGCAATATCTTTTTGAAGAAAATCGCTATTAAATCACCCAAAAGAATTATTTCCTTATTTTCACAAATTTTGCCGTAACCGTGTCTCATGTCTCGGCCAACTTAAAACTATGTTGACGATTTTACCTTACCCTATAACGTGTCTCAAGTCTCGGCTACTTTGAGCATATATTGAAGACATATTAATGACATGGTGCACATATTAAAATACCAAATTATATAGATTTATATAATCCAAATAAAGGTCATATCATCCAAATGGTAAAGTGCTCAAAGGATCTTGATTTTGCATACAGTTTCTGATGAGGATCTCAAGTTTCAAGTTTCCTCAGGTTCCTAACGGAGCAGTTCTGTCAAACAATGCAGCAAGACCGACTTAAAATATGTTATAGATTTATTTAACAATTCTTCTCTTGAATTGTTTGTCCTAAATTCCAAGACAACTATTTCGAACACTCCTAACTGAAGTAAGTATGACTGCCACACTTTATGTAACACTTTGTTCCCCAGTTTTAAATAGTATTTAAATGATAGCATTTGTTAACACTCTCTGATGATTTATATCTATTTATCTTAATGATTATGATTTGACCTGAGAAATATTCAAAAAACCAAAGCATGCGAATCATTGCGTGTTAATATATTGAAGTTTTGTGCGTATTTTTAAATCAAGTGTCAATACAAGTTTCGTATCTCCTTAGGACAATACAAATATTATTAGCATCTCGGATATTCCACCCATGAACCGCAGATGGCCCACTTGCTTCCTATGTTATTCAGGTTTTTTCATTCGATGATAATGTGACATATGTACAATGATGTATTAGACAAATGCGTTGGTGTATTAACAATATTCAAACGATCGAGCACATTTCGTCAGAATTTATATGAAAATAAATAATTACACTCATTATCAAATTATTCAGTTATATGAGGTCAGTGGACATCATTTTATTGTTGATGTTAAGATGTTATAACGCGTTAATTGGCTCAAGTAATTGGGAAATAACCAGAGAAGTGAAATGAAATTTACACTTGCCCTTTAACATGTCATTTATTTGTAAACATTAAGAGTTTATATTATATATTTTAATACAAAGCCTTAAACAGGTATCCTCGTGACGTGGGATCAGGTTGTTTGATTCCATAATACTGTTATGCCCTTACTATAGCGTAAATTTAACAAAAGTATCAGATAAAAAGGCGTGGTGTGGGAAAATTCTATGATAGACCAGGTAACGGCCAAAGCCACCGAAAAGAATAGGGTGGATAAGAAGTCAAAAATAAAAGAACAATGAAACGAGCCTAAATAGCTTGAGAATCAGCTCAAAGAGGCCGTCGTAACTGGGCAGCTTCTAAGTAATCAACCAATAAGAAGGGCACCCGCCAAGCAAACGGTAAAGCCCAATAAGGATATATTCTTAGCTCTCCTTTTTTTTTTAGGCCTAAAAAAGGAGAGGGTAAGGTAAGAACTAAATGTAATAAGTATCGAAAAGTACATCAACATCGAGAGTATCACGAAGTTTAGTCGCGAGTTCTTTGACTTAGCGGGCCTAGAACAATACCATGACTCTCGGATTTACTATGGTGTTAATCCATATCTTTAGCGTCACAAGCTAATGCTTTGTAGTTAAGCTAAGTCTATCGTTTAGGAGGCTATAAGCTCAGGGCTGATTACTAATACTATTAGGGGTATCATGTGTAGAAATAGGGTTTTGTGTTCGCGTTCGGTTAAAATTCTTACTTTTGTTTTCCACTTTAAGTCAGAGCCTGAATTAAGTAGTTGGTAAATGGTTAGGCTAAAGACTGCGGTGATTGTGACTCCCAAAATTATGGGTAAGAATTTTGTAATTTTGTGGGCTACAATAGCAGATATTACGAACGTTTCTCCTATAGAGTTAGGAAGAGGTGGTATTCTCATATTAGCCGCAGCAAAGACTAGTCATACTATGGGTAATATACTAAACATGGTCTTTATGCCTCGACTTACTATTAAGGTTCGTGTTTTTGTTCGTTCATAAAATGTTTTAGCAAGACAGAATAGTGCAGAGGACACTACTCCATGGGCGATCATTACAATCATTCCTCCGGCAAACGCCCATGAGGTCAAGACTCTAATTCCCGCAACCATAAATCTCATATGTGAAACTGATGAGTAAGCAATTAGAGACTTTAAGTCGGATTGAGTGAGGCAAATTAGTCTTGTTAGAAGTCCTCCTCAGCAACAAAATGGAATTAGTATTGTGCTTATAAAAGTTTTAAAGGGGAGATAAAATAATGAAGTTAATCGAATGAATCCATATCCTCCCATCTTTAGGAGTACCGCGGCTAAGATCATAGACCCGGCAACTGGAGCTTCAACGTGGGCCTTTGGGAGTCATAAGTGGAGAGAAAAAATAGGGACCTTAACTAAGAAGGCTAACATGCAAAACAAAGCTGAGATGTTTGAAATGTTTCCGAGCGATTGGATTGAAGATAGTTTTATTGACAGGTGGTGTTTGGAGCTGTAAATATGTATTAGGCTTAAGAATAAGGGTAAGGATCTAACTAGAGTATAAAACACAAAGTAGAGTCCCGCTTCTATTCGTTCTTGTTGAGCCCCTCATCGGGTGATGAGGTATAACGTAGGTATTAGGGTGCCTTCAAATCCTAAAAACAAACCTATAAATCTTTTTGAAGAAAATGTGATTATTAAAAATACGAGTATGGCAATCACTAATAAAATAAATTTTCGATTTTCTCTCTTTCTTTTTTTCTGGAGGTGGGAGATTTTCGCTAGGAGAGCAACAGGAATTAATCAAAGGCTAAGGGCTATAAGAGGTCTTTTGTATTTATCAGTTAACATTCCTCATGAGAGATTTTTTGAATAATTGGCTGAAATAGTTCATATTACTCCTATTAACAGGTTAAGTGAGGTGGTAGATATTACTATGGGTCAAGTCTTTTTCTTGGGGGCAATTAATACTGTAATTGCTATTCCAATGGTTCTTAGTAAGAGGGTTAACATGTTTATTCTACTCAATCTAAGCCGCCATTATCTCATTCGTATCAGAGTCCTATGGTTAATATTAGTAAAAAAATTAATAGTATAAATCCTACTCTTGTGCCTTTGATTGAAGAGGTTAGAAAAGGTAAAATTAAAAGAATAGCTATTTCGAGGTCGAAAATTAAAAATAGAATAGCTACTAAGAAAAATCGAAAAGAAAAGGGAAGTCGGGCAGAGTTAATTGGGTCAAATCCACATTCATATGGTGATACCTTTTTTAAATCTGGTCTTAGAGTAGGTAAGATACGGCCCATTATGAATAAGATTATTGTTAATCTTAGCATTGTTAGTCTATATATAAGCATCATTGTTTAAGAAGTTGGCAGATTTATGAAATGTTTTTAGCTTGAAACTAAAGTTATGCAGGTTTAAATCCTGTACTTCTTTATCTTCCTCCTCATCAATAGATGCAAATAAAAAGGAAAATTCAGACTACATCAACAAAGTGTCAATATCATATGGCGCATTCAAAGCCTACATGGTGTTTGTTAGAAAAGTGGGCGTTTGATAGCCGTATTAAACAAATTAGTAAGAAAGTTGTTCCTATTATCACGTGTAGTCCATGGAATCCTGTAGCAACAAAAAAAGTTCTGCCATATACTCTATCTGCGATGGAGAAAGGGGCTTCTCAATATTCATAAGCTTGTAGGGAGGTAAACCACACTCCTAATAGGACTGTTATAATAAGAGCTTTTAAGGCATCTTTTCCTTCCTTATCTCGGAGTGCATGGTGTGATCATGTTAGAGATGCCCCTGATGATAATAAGATAGCTGTGTTTAGGAGTGGAACTCTTCATGGTTTTATTGGATTAATTCCGCTTGGGGGTCAAGACATTCCTATTTCCGCTGTTGGTGTTAGAGCACTGTGAAAAAAAGCTCAAAAAAAACTTAAGAAGAACATTATTTCGGAGACTATAAAGAGTAAAAATCCTATCTTTAGTCCTGTGGTTACGTTGGTAGTGTGCATACCTAAAAATGTAGCTTCACGTACTACATCACGTCATCATAAGGTTGTAACAAGGGTTAGAGTTACTATGCCTGTTAGGGCGGTAAGAATTTTGTCTCCTTGAAATCAACAGACTAATCCTGTTGTTGTCGTCAACGCCCCGACAGCTCCTAATATGGGTCAAGGGCTACGATCAACCATGTGAAATGGGTGTTGGTGTTGGAAGTTTCTCTTCATTTTTATGAAAAATTTTCTTCGAAGTATTTCTTGGCCAATACTGTAAATACCGCTGCTTGTATGCAGGCTACGGCTATTTCTAGTATAAACAAAGCGAGAAGAAGGAGTATGCTAATAGTTCCTAAGGGGGAAGTTTTTATTGCTTCTCAAACTACACATGAGCATAAAAATATTAGTAGGTGGCCAGCTAATAAGTTTGCTCCTAGTCGAAATCCTAGTGTTAAGGGTTGAATGATTAGTCTCATTAATTCAATCATTACCATAAGTGGTATTAAAGCGGCTGGTGTTCCTTGGGGGACAAGGTGTCTTATCTTTCCTTGTCAGTTATGTCAGAGGCCCATTAGTTTTATTCCCATCCATAGAGGAATTGAAAGGCTAAATGTTATTCTTAAGTGGGATGTTTGGGAAAAAGTATAAGGTATTAGGCTTAAAATTTTATATCTAAGACATACTATAAATACAGGAGCTAGCATTAAAGTTCATCTTGAGTTCATACTTTGAGGTAATAGATTAAGTAAGGCGGCTCTGATTGATTTCTTTAAAATTCCGCTCCGGGTGGGGGTTCAATGAGTTGTTGTTAAGTAGGCTGTTCAACTTATTGCGAAACAAGCACCCAGGGAAGTCAAGGACAAAGGTCCTACATATGCGGGGTTAAATTGATCAAAGATATTTTTTATCAGGGTCATTTTCTAGAGGTTTCTTTTGTTTTTTTGGTTTGGGCCGTTTTTGTTTTTATTACTTTTAGGGGGAGTAAAATTGACCTTTTTATCATAAGAATCATTATAAATATAATTCTCCATTTTGTAACACATTTGGTTATTCAGAGGGTAAATTCAAGTTGGGGCATGGTTTAATGGAGGGTATTTAGTCTCCTTCATAGGATTAAGAGCCCTAAGCTTTAGTTTTAAGCTAATTAAACTTTACTATTAATCTTCTGATGAAATAGTTGAACACCATTTGTAGAATTCATTTCGTGGTACGGCTTCTACTACTATAGGCATAAATCTGTGTTTTGCTCCACAGATTTCACTACATTGTCCATAAAAGATTCCTGGGCGTTCTATATTAACGTATAGTTGGTTAAGTCGTCCTGGGACTGCGTCCATCTTTACTCCAAGTGAAGGGACGCATCATGCATGAATGACATCGGTAGAGTGAGTAACTACGCGTATTTTAGTTTTTAGTGGTAAAACTAGCCGTTTGTCAACTTCTAGAAGTCGGGGGAGTCCTGATGTAGTTAAGTCTTCAGTTTGGACCATGTAGGAGTCAATTTCTATTCGATTTTGGTCTCAAAATTCGTATGTTCAGTATCACTGGTGCCCGATTGACTTTACGGTGACTTCAGGGTTAATTCCTTCATCCATTCAGTAGAGTAGCTTAATAGAGGGGACAGCTAGGGCTACGAGTATGAATCTTGGTGATACGGTTCATCATAATTCTATTTGTTGCTTTTCTATTAACTTCCAGAAAGATGGAAGCTTGATGGCTAGTAGCATTAAAGCATAGATTACTAGGATAGTTATAAATATTATAAATGACATGGCATAGTCATGAAACCAAAGAAATTGCTTCATTATATATGAGGCTGGGTCTTGAAAACCAAGCTGGAGAGGGGTTGACATTTTTATTTCTTTAAGGTTTTAAGACTGTCTATTCTAGTTCTGGAAAATTTTCGAGATAGGAGGGCAATTAGTGATATACCTATTCTTGCTTCTATGGCTGAGAGAGTTAAAATATATATGGTAAATTTAGAGAGGTTTAGTTTTCTGTGTTCAACTCTTAAATACACGTTGAATGCTGTTAGTTTAAGTAAGATGAGCTCCAGTGCTAATAAAATTGTTAAGATATACTTAGTTTTATATAGTATTCTTATTCCTCCAAGAACAACTGTAATAGATATTAGTGTTGTGATTTTCATAAGGAAAACCCCAATTATTTAGGATTTTAGGAGTCGAAGTCCTATGTTTTGTTAAACTAGTTTTCCACTTGGTGTTGAGCGTTAGTAATCTATTTTTTAGGGTTCTTATAGGCATTTCTTTGAAAGTGTGATCTTGTGGGGGGAAAGAGGGATATTGTCATTCTAGTCTTTTTGATATTTCTTTTGTGTGAGTGCTTTTTTTGTTAGTTGTTAATGAGAGTGCAACAATGGTTAGGAATCCAATGGTTCCAATAAATGAAATAAGTGACCCTAGTGAGGATACTGTGTTTCAAAATGAAAATGCATCTGGGTAGTCGGAGTATCGTCGGGGCATTCCTGCTAACCCTAGGAAGTGTTGTGGAAAGAATGTTAGATTAACTCCAATAAACATCAAAAAAAAGTGAGCTAGAGCTCTCGTACGATCAATTTTGGCTCCTGTAAATAATGTAAACCAGTGATTAAATCCGGCAAATATGGCAAATACTGCTCCCATAGAGAGGACATAGTGGAAATGTGCGGTTACATAGTATGTGTCATGTAGTGCCACTTTTAGGGAGGAGTTGGAAAGAATAATTCCGGTTAGTCCTCCGACAGTGAATAAAAAAATAAATCCTAAGGCCCAAAAAATAGAGGGGTGCATCTTTCTTACATGAAAATGGACTCCTTGTAGTGTTGCTAGTCAACTAAATACCTTTACCCCGGTTGGGATGGCTATTATCATTGTGGCAGCGGTAAAGTAAGCACGTGTATCTACATCCATTCCTACGGTAAACATGTGATGAGCTCATACAATAAATCCTAATATTCCTATAGATATCATTGCATACATCATTCCTAAGTAGCCAAATGGGTTTGCCTTTCCCATCCGGTTAGCTACTACGTGGGATATTATTCCGAATCCTGGTAGTATAAGAATATAGACTTCTGGGTGTCCAAAAAATCAAAAAAGGTGTTGGAACAGTATTGGGTCTCCTCCTCCTGTGGGATCAAAAAAGGTTGTGTTTATATTACGATCAGTAAGAAGCATGGTTATGGCTCCTGCTAAAACAGGTAAGGATAAGAGAAGTAGGATAGTAGTTAGGAAAATAGATCAAACAAAGAGAGGAAGTCGATCCATTGTCATTCCAGGTCTCCGCATATTTATAATTGTTGTTATAAAGTTGATGGAAGCCATTATTGAAGATGCGCCTGCTAGGTGAAGCGAAAAGATTGCTAGATCTACACAGCCTCCAGCGTGTGCTGTAGGTCCTGAGAGAGGAGGATATACTGTTCATCCAGTTCCGACTCCGCCTTCATTTGCAGCGGAAGCTAACAAAAGAATAAAAGCAGGAGGTATAAGCCAAAATCTCATTTTTTTCATACGTGGGAAAGCCATGTCGGGAGCTCCTAACATTAGTGGGACAAGTCATTTTCCAAATCCTCCTATCATAATTGGCATAACCATAAAAAATATCATTACAAAGGCGTGGGCAGTTACCATGACTTTATATATTTGGTCATCTTGAATTAGAGAGCCAGGTTGTGAGAGCTCAACTCGTATAATATTACTCATAGCTGTTCCCACAGTTCCGGCCCAAGCACCAAATATAAAGTATAGGGTTCCAATATCCTTATGGTTTGTTGAAAATAATCAACGCTCTAGGTTGGTGATCTTTGTTCTTATTGGGTTAAGTTTTTTCACATAAGACTAGGTGTTACTATCACCTATTGAATGCTTTGAAGGCAAAGAGTTTGGTTAACTTAAGTCTTATTATTATAAGGTGGCCGAGTGTCTAGGCGTTGGTTTGTAAAACCAAGTAGAAAAATTAAAATTTTTTTCTTATAAGAGAGGGTAGCTATGGGAAAAGTTTTATATTTACGATATGATGATGCCTGTTTGACTCGGGTCTCTCTTAGGTAGCAGCGAAAACTAATCCCTCTTTCAGATTTGCAATCTGATGTGCTTTATATACACTATGCAACCAAGAGGAAGAGGGTCGAACTCTTGATACAAAATTCAAAGTTTTGGGGGATACCTTTTCCCTACCTCTTATTTTAGGTTGCAGCTTAATGGGTTGAGCATCTGGCCGTTAACTAGAAGGCAATGGGATCGAAGCCCTTTAACCTAGCAAGTTAAAAAAGCTAAAGTGGTCTAGCAAAGAGTCTAAAATTCTTGGGACCGGGGTTCAATTCTCCGTTTTAACTGTGTTAACTATTTATGAGTCGGTTAGTGGGGTTTATTTAGCACCAGTATTAATTATTATCTCTTTTTTGGGGCTTATAGTTCCTGTTTTATTAGCGGTCGCACTGCTGACTCTTTTAGAGCGTAAGGTTATTGGTTATGCTCAGTTACGTAAGGGTCCAAACCTTGTTGGGCCTTTGGGAGTTTTACAGCCTATTGCAGATGGGCTTAAGCTTTTTATTAAGGAGAATTTTAAGCCTTCTCCGGCTTCGCCGATTATGTTTTTTGGTGCCCCAACTTCGTTTTTTTTTATTGCTGTTGTTTTATGGGGTGTTATGCCTCTAAGTTCTTCTGGGTTAAATGTTTCTTTTTCTTTATTTTTTGTTATAGCTATTTCAAGTCTTTCTGCATATTCTGTGCTTATTGCAGGGTGGGCTTCTAAATCTAAGTATGCATTATTAGGGTCTCTTCGAGGAGTAGCTCAGATAATATCTTATGAAGTTAGGTTTGGTCTTATTGTTATTCCTTTAGCTTATTTTGCAGGTAGTTGAGGTTTAGCTTCTTTTCAGTTATTGCAGGGCTCTATCTGGCTCTTTATACCCTGTCTTCCTCTTTTTTTAATGTGATATATCTCAACATTGGCTGAGACAAACCGTGCCCCTTTTGATCTTACAGAGGGGGAATCTGAGTTAGTTTCAGGGTATAATGTGGAGTACTCAGGTGCCCCTTTCGCTTTATTTTTTATTGGTGAGTATGCAAAAATAATTTTAATTAATGTTTTGAGTGTATTACTTTTTTTGGGGGGAACGAGTCCTTTTTATAGTGTATCTTTTGGGGTGATTTCTGTAGTGTTAAAGTCATTGTTTTTAATCTTTTCGTTTTTATGGGTTCGGGCATCTTTTCCTCGTATTCGGTACGATCAGTTAATGAGAGTTATGTGAAAGGGGTTCTTGCCTTGATCTATGGGTTTATTGGTGTTCTATTTTTTATCCTTGTATTTATTGAGTGCTTTTCCTAGTTCTTTTTGAGTAAGTCTCTGTG